>JABFEB020000113.1:3874176-3892623 GCA_019775895.2 Stomatorhinus ivindoensis
TACTGTCGCCACCCCTCCCCAGTTGTCAACTTCTATAGAGGAATTTGCGATCAAAGCATATGTGAGCTAAACCAGCTGAGAGCCCCAGGTATGACATGAAGCTGGATCCTTCGTTTAATAAAGTTCGCTCAACTTCTACTTTAAGCATATCTCGAGTTTTGTGGCATTATTGTTTGTTTTGAGGCAGCCTCCTCGTGGAATATCTGATCCCTATCTTGTGCAGCAGTATGTATGCCCCATGGCTGCTGAAGCTTTGTGTGATGACGTCCCAAGAGTCTGAGACCACAGGCCCAAAATTCCCAGAAGCCCCTGCTACCGAGTCTTTGGCAGAGGAGAGGATCCTGCTCTGTTTTCTTCATCACCGCCTGTCCTTTGTACGGAGGGAACGCACGTGATTCTTACCAAGGTCACTTCCCCAGCAAGGGAGGCCCGCACAACGGGGGCCTTCGAAAAGGTTTGGCCTGTGCGCCCAGAGCGGCATGAGCATTTGCCCGCATGCGGCGTCGTACCCAACCCACAGCGCAGTCACGGGACGTGGAGATCGTCCCCCGACAACGTTCCCTCGTTTTGTTTTGGCACTAGCCTTGCGTTTCATACCTTGTGCATAAAATGCGATCAGAGCTCTTCATGCTTAGTATTAAGCCTTGACGCCTTGAAAACCCTTGACATCTCGTTATACACTGAGTGGCTCTGTGACATTAAATGTGCAGATTCAGTGAATTCCAGGCTTTACTCTCTCCAGCATCAGTATATGAAACAGGCATACAAAACAACGTACAAACACATAGAGTTAAAAGCCATTTAACTTTTGCTTTTATACTGGAATGAATATATGTAGCGGTTTATGTAAGGATAGCTAAATGAAATAACTTCTGTGACCATCAAGAAAAGTATCTTTCCATATCTATCCATCCTGCAGATGCTCTTACCTGGCTTATAATAGACGTCTCTGTACTCAGTATATCTCTTTAAGACTCAAATTCAGTATGACAGCCTAGGATAACAGTTACGGTCCACGCATAGATTACAGTTTTCCCATGCTGATTTTTTTTTCTATTAAGACTTTGATACTAATCTAATTCAGCTTTAAGAGAATGTAGCCTGACACTCAGCCTGCCATTTGGATTCAGAAGACTGTCAAAAGTGTGTCAGAGGATTTTTTTTTTAAATTACCCCAATTTCTCCTGCGAAACGTCCTTTTTATCTTGACCCACTTCGCTAAAATAACTGGCTTTCCATTCCGCTTCCTGGAACTCGAAAACGCCGGCTAATGGCCCGCAATCGGACGTGTGCCGCCAGAGACACACGTGTCCTGGGAGCCTCTGTTTGTTTAGGCGAGACCTTTGTCTTCCTTTGAGAGCAGGAGGCGCAGAACAGGAAAGGCCCCAGACCTGACGATTTGGTCTGACCTCTGGATGTTCTCAAGATGTGAGCCGCTCCTCTGGCAGAACTCTGGAAGCCATTTTCCCAAAATCCTCGTTGATTGGGATCTCGGCTTCGGGGCCGCGGGTTGTCACTCATTCGCCGTGTTTGCAGTGAGCTGGGTTGACGTAGGCCGTGCCGGATTTGTCAAAACTAATTTGAGGGACCGCTCGGACCCCAGACGCCATGGACCCGAGGGAGGGGGCACCGAACGAGCTTCTTGGATGGCAATCTGCAAGGTATTAGCCCAGCTGAAACCATTTTTTTTTGACGGCAATGGAAGCTGCCATCTCTTCCGTAGGCCTGTCAGTCTTAAATCTTTAATACTGTATCCACAGGTCGGATGACATTATGTGGAATAGTGGGCCGACTGACAATAGCACGCAGCAGCTAATTCAAACGCACTAGAGATGTCTTTCCTTTGAAAGCGATGCTGAGTACTATGGAACATGCCACTTTCAGGCTGGAAGATGTTCAGTGATGTTCAGCTCTCCAGGGTTTTTTTTGTCATTTTTGAAAATTAAAGGACCAGTAACATGTACTGGGCTCAAAGAAAGTCTTTGGAAGCTTGCTTAATTCTGCATAAATATTATAAATTTATAGGTTTCCTAACAATACTCCATTGACAAGTAAAGTTTAACATACACATCTTCCACACAGACATTTTCAGAATTTTTTCGACTGTCTCTTTCAGTTCTTTTGTCGCCATTTTGTTTTTTAATCGCAGTTGTAGTTTTTGGCTCCTAAAGGGAACCTAGATAAAATATTTGATGCTTTATTTTAATCCAGAGCTGTTACTAACTGAAAAGCACCCAATCAGCCTGCTTGTCAATGATCTTTTAACTCAGAACAGCTCTTTTATAACTATAATTTGAGTTTCAATTTATTACTACAAATTATTCCTATTCATTACAAATAATTTATTACTACTTGATCATTTCTAATGTGATTTTTTTTGCAAACAAATGAATAAAGTCAATGTTTTTGTTATAAAACCAATACACCTGTAATATTTTTACAGAATTAAGCACTATTGGTTTCATAACAAAACTGGGTACCACTGGGTTTCATGGATTCAGAAACTCACCCCAGCAGTGTGGTCTGTATGTCTCAGAACATCCTTAATAAACATTAAAAACACAGACATGAAAATAATAATAACTTCAGTGATTGTGTTTGCTCCCAGGGTCCATACATTTTAATAAAATGATGGAATACAAGATAAAGCATTCTAAATCTCATTGTGTTTAAATCTCAAAATAAAGAAATGTATTTATTACAACAAGAGTTCCACAAATTAGATATAATACTTCCCGTCTGGATCCATTTTAATGAAGTAATAAACCATTTATTACAAGGAAGCAAAAATAATATAAAAACTAATTCATACCCGATGGTTTCAATGGGTAGTTAAGGTCAATTCAGAAATGGATTTCTTAGGATAATGAATACCCTAGGATCTGCAGAGGATCTAGCAACGTTTCCTGGTGGAGCTCTTAGGCGTCCTCATAGGGATAACGTTTTGGTCCAGTGGCACAGTCAATAAAAGGGAGAGTCTTGGCTAGGGAAGATAATACAGCAACAAGTGCCCATGAAGGAATTCAAGGTAAGCCTCCAAAAATCTCTGGAATTAGCAAATGTGCAGTTTAACTGTCGCCCCCTACAGGATAACCTTCAAAGATGAAAGGACGTCACTATCCGGATGGACCATAAACCACATATAATATGGACAATTAAAATTTTTCTTTCAAGAGAAAGATGTCTTGCATAAACATGAAACAGTCCTTTACCTTCAACCGGAAGCACAGAAAAAATGTATCATGCTCTGGTTCTTTTATAATTTATTATCCCCAAGTATCTACATGTTGTCATTTAATTACTTACATCTGCATAATTCCTTTCAAACTCATTCTAGAATTGAAACATACTCAGGCACTATTCACTTAGTAAATGCAAAACCTGAAGAAATGATCTGTTTCAAGGCAAATTAGGTCCAAAATACCCCTGCATAACATTACATTTTTTTACATTATATTAATTTATCATGTATCAATCAATGCTAACACACAGTTCATGAATCAAGATTCAATCGAGACACATTATTATTATTATTATTGTTGTTGTTGTTGTTGTTGCTGCTGAGATTAATCATAATGAACTATTTTATTCTAATGACAAATTATCTTTGCTGAAACTAGCAATTAAAATCCATCCATTCATCTTCTAACCATTTTTTCTGGGTTGCAGGATGCTATTTTTGACTGTCAGTTCCCACGTGTGTGGAGATTCACCGTAAACTCAAACTAGTGCTGCTCAGGTACAGTGAGCAAGATGAAGAGGAGATACCTGGCAAAGCTGGACAAAAACAGAGGATTCCCCACCAATGAAGAGTCACACAGAGCAGAGGAACTGAGAGCCCTGCCCCCACCTCCGTGTGACAGGGAGTGTGTCATGTCTGCGTGAACAACATGTGGCATGTTCCTGACGGCGTCTCTGCTTCCCCCATGGATTGTAGAGGAGCCTGAGGGTTTCAGCAGCCCTGGACGCCGTCATTAAGGGCCATTAAATAATCAACAGGTCTTAACCCTTCAACTTCTTGGCAGCATGAGCATCAGACCTGCCAGTCTATCTGCCGTGGCTGATGCGGGCCGCTCCTAACGGACGACGTCATGTGACGATGGGCGTGGCCTGTCTCTGGGCACCAATAGCAGAGCAGAGCACTGCACTGTGCCTATGATTAAGATTTTCTAGAGAGTGGGGTTGAGGGAAGCTCCCTTCCTGAAATAAAATGATGCTATATTTGCCATTTACACAAGTACGAGCACAAGTACATTGAAATGTTTTTTTTTTTTTTTGCATAACCCATCATGCTCTCCTTTGAGACACACACCCACGTGCATATACAGCTGAGAGTGAAACCTGGGGTGTGAACGCAGGGTCAGGCCATTTACACTTCTGCAGTTATCTCCAAAAAACCCTAATATCTGCCAGGTTTGTGCTCCTGCTAGAGGCCAAAGAATGAAAGGTCCACAACAGACTGAAACCAGGCCCTCAGCCCCCCGTGCGTGAGCTGACCAGGCTCTCAGCCCCCCGTGCGTGAGCTGACCAGGCCTTCAGCCCCCTGTGCGTGAGCTGACCAGGCCCTCAGCCCCCAGTGCGTGAGCTGACCAGGCCCTCAGTCCCCCGTGCGTGAGCTGACCAGGCCCTCAGCCCCCCGTGCGTGAGCTGACCAGGCCCTCAGTCCCCCGTGCGTGAGCTGACCAGGCCCTCAGTCCCCCGTGCGTGAGCTGACCAGGCCCTCAGCACCCCCTGTGCAGCCTCCCGGACCTGCCGGCAAACAGAAAAGCTAATACAGGAATATCAAGTCATGCCATTACGGCTCCAATTGGCTTTCCCACAACAATCTCTGTCCGGAGGGGGGGGAGGTGGTTGGAAGGTGGTGTGAGTGCTGCATATACACCCCACCCCAGAGAGCACAACAAATCAATGTGCTGATTGGGTGGGCCGGGTCCGTATCGACGCATGGCAGGAATGCGTTCAGTAATTCCACCGGTTTACCGGCCGCGAGTTCCCGGTGCGATACCCTCCGAGGACCTTCGCACCCTTCCGCATCCATCACAGCACTCTCCTCCTCATAATGTGGCGTCAGCTCCATTACCGGGGTGTCAGCGAGGCTACGGGGGCCCCCAGCGCGGCCTCCGTGGCGCTGTAACCATATACAGTTGTGGCCGACCACTACCCAGCAGACAAAGCGTCTAACCAGAGCAGCATCGATTCTAATGGACCTCTCAAGCTTGTAATGATGGGAATCTGTTCACGCCCGGTCTGTCATGCCTAATTAAGCCACGGCAGATAAGTCCATCCTCACCGGTTTGGATCACTTGCTTCCTTTCTCCCTCTCTTTTTACATTTTTTCCCCCCCTGTTTTGTCCCCCCCCACTTAACCCTAAGCCGCACTCTATGGGGGTGGGGTCCGGGGGAGATGGGGGGGAAACAATCCACTGGTGAACTCTGGCAAACCACTCGTGTTTATTTAAAAGAAAACTGCATTGAGGAGTCGGGTAGTTGGGGGTGGGGGAAGTTACCTCCCCCCTTAAGTTTGTTTTGAACAGTCTGGTGCTCTTCAAAGGTGAATTCTGCTTTGGGCGACAGGGGCCTGGATGCATTAGCCCTCGCTAGCGCGAGCGGCGCTGTGTTGCTTACCTCCTCTGTCTCCCACCTTGATCTGATAAGATGTGTGACCACACCAGTCTCCATAAAACACTCCTCGACAGAGACCCCAGCGAACTCATTATCTGAGGTTTGAGATCAGTATCATACCAGGTGAGTAAAGGACGCGAGCTAAGCGCACGGCTTAATAACAGGCTTGACGCGGCGTGCGGACGACCTCAAACTCATGATTTAAGACCCCCTGGAAAGCAAATCCTTGTCATACACCGAGTTTGTTTTGCTCGCCGGTAATTTTCGTTTCGGCTGAAGCTTTTAGCTACTCACGTTACAAGCCCAGTGAAGGGTTGCAAGATTAACTAACCTTTAGCAGCAGTTACGTGCAGAGAAGTTTGCAGAATTTGTTGAACACTTAAATGGCCCAGGGTAACATAAGATCTAGATCTAAAGCAGCTATGTTGCCGTTTGGAAAATATTACACTGTATTCCGTTCCAGTCATGATCCAGAGGAGGCTTATCAGATAGACTTTCACCTCTAGGAAAGAGTGAAAATATATCAATAGTAGCCGGACAGGAATCCTGACTGTAAATAACGCAAAATATTTTCATAGTGGAGCCTTTGTGAGGAGTTAGCATGACAAGGTAACAGCTTGCTTGTCACTGAGGCCTAGATAAGACGCCTTGGCCTATGTAGTCCGGGGGCAAGCTTAAAAAACGTGGCTCGACTTAACCTTTAAGTGAGTCACTCATCTCTCCCAGATCAATGAGGAGATTTTGTGAAGGGCGAGTGAAAGCAGAAGTGACTTAGATCCAAGATAATGTCAGACTTTATCTCGGCTGGGGCCGCGCCGATGTGCTGGAGCATGTGAGCAGAATGTCAGCATTGGCGGCGAGAATAACGCTGAATGCTCTACCTTTGATGTCCATTACCTGTTGGATAAACAGACTACACTGCTGTTGAGTGAGGGTCAATATTTATCCTTTGTAACTGACTGCTTGATTTATGGCCATCATTCCACATCTCAGCAGTCTCCACGACACACACTCTCTCTCTCTCTCTCTCTCTCTCTCTCTCACACACACACACACACACACACACACACACATTCGTGCAGGGGCATTCCAATCTCTTCTATGGGCATAACCGTAACTCTGAGTCTTAAATCATTGGGTCCCCACAATGATATATATACAAAACCACACACACACACACTTGTAACACTAAAAGCCTAGGGCCTGTGTGGAATCAGTCCTCATGCCAGTAGACTGTGCTGATCTGGATGGCACAGGGTCAAAGGACCCCCCCTCCACCCCCAAGCCCATCAGTCTCCCTCCAACACTACATTCCAGGATCTCTCAAATGGAACTGCCTATGGGAATGGGATGGGGCCCTCGAGTCTATCAAGGCAGCACTCCTGACTGGAGCCTCAAGCCATTCGCTAAACTGGAGGGAACAAAGGGATATGGCCTGGAGAGACAGCTACCTACACGCCGGCCCCTGAAGCTGCCGTTAAACTCTTCTGTATTCAGCAGATTTTATTATAACAAAAAAAAATGGGTGGAGGTGAGACAGATATTAACAGGGGAGATGGGAGGTTTCTGGGTGGAACCTCAAGGCCAGAATAGGAAAGAAACCTTATTGGTTGATCAGCAAAAAGGCATTCCATTAGCTGATCATCAAGAAGGTTTCCCATTGGTTGTTAGACCATTGGCAAAATAGCATGATATTCGCCAGTAGGCATTCTACTGATGCCTTTGACCATAGTATTTTCTAAATATATCTGTAGTTATTACTCATCTACTCGTTTACTGTGTACTCCAGACAGAAATTCTCAGCAAAGTAAGAAGGTAAGAAGGTAATCATTGCATTTCTAGAACAAAGAAATGAAAAGTACTCAAAAATAATCAATATCAGTGTGTACTGATACTGCAAAGAAACTACCAATAGTAGAACTACTGCAATGACTAAAATAAATTTCTATTTCAAACAAATCCCTCTTTACATGTGCTGGACCTAATTACAGTCCCTGATTTGAACATATTAAAGCAGACAGCATAAAAGGAAACATTAAGGTGTCATGAGGTTTAGTGTGATTCACCTCTGCACTCATTTTAACCGGCGGGGAAGAACGTGTTTATGCTTGTTAATCCAGAAGACACAGTTGTAAACATCAAAAAATCTTGCTACAAAACAGACACAATTGTTGGCATCACAAAGCACTCAGCGCACATTTCACTGTTACCACTTTCCACAGGACATCACAAAGGTGGCGTGTCTTATACTGTCAAGTTAAATACACATTCATCCCGTTCACTCAGGTAATTCTCTCACAGTCTCCTTTTCAAAGCACTGCAGAATCCCAGTAATGGTTTAGAGCGTGCTCGGGGTTGTTTGGTTTAACTTTAACAAGGCTAACATTGATCTTGGCCTTTGATGGCCCTTTAACGTCCATGCAGGTGGATCAAAGGCAGTTTTGGGTCCTGGGTTTGAACAGACCCCGTCTGCCATTTGAAGGAGGCTTACGTTTTGAAAGTGTTCCTCTCGCTAGCCACTGGTTTCAATGCGGCCTATTATGTAACAGAGTTCCTGTAGCAGGCCTGCATGCCACTGTGCATGGCTCCCACTCTGTGCGGAGCCTAACTCCCAGGAACTCCCCAGGATGCTGAAGACCACAGAACTTTGGGAGGTGCCCCCGCCTTACAGGCGGGCCAGGGGCAAACAGTCTCCTACAATAGCAGACAATGATGACTTAATCCAACATGGCCCACGTCAATGACAGACAAGAAGCGATCTGAATTATGTTATCTGCGGCGAGCCATTTCCCTCTGGGTGTCCAAACAAAAGGGTTTGGACTGGTTTTTGAAAGGGCCGTCCTTCTTTCAAATACCCATTACAATGGCGTCAGTCACGACCTCTCATTCTCATGAAAACCCTTTATGAGGAACACATTTTGCAAAGCAAAGCAAACAAATTTTCGAACATTTGTGCAGTTGGCGGCGTCTCCCTAATTACTCTAGGAATAGTCAGTTGCTATGCTTTCAAATTGGTATCAACATCGTAATTGCAGGTTCAACAAGTTTAACCTCATACTTAACATGTCTGTTCTAAAAATCCATGCAGAATTAAGCAAAACAATAATTTTCCCATAATGCCACCCCATCAATACAGCGAATATTAATAAGCTGAAGGCTAAATGGCAGTGTTCCCTGACTTCTGGTAACTGGCCCTTCCCTTTCTACCTGTTGATGTTCAATGACCCGGCTCCTTGACCCTGGTTTGCCTGCAGCCTGAACCTGGTTAGCAGCTTGCAGTTACCTTATAGGTAAGGAGTTTGCGGCAATGTCAGAAACCACATTCCAGAGTGACTCAGTGATTTATATGTGAATATGTTGCAAATTGACTCATATTTCTCCAGCACCTGCCATCTGAAGACAAGGCCTTTTATCAAATGCATCCAAAATGTATTTACTTTTGTTTTAGATCAGTGGCATTTCCAGTACTGAATATGAGTTGGGTAATTGAGTTTTTGGGTGCGTGTGTGTGTGTGTGTGTGTGTGTGGTTATGTCCCTACAATGTGATAAAGACCTGTTATGTAGACCTTTTGACCTGTTTGACTGGTCACCCCAAGGGGAAACTCAATTTTAGAGTATCTATGAAGGCAATTGAAAAACTAAACTTATAGTTAAGGTTAGGGCTGAGTAGGGGTTAAGGTTGTTATTGTTCAGATTAGGGTTACACCCATAAGAATGAATGTAGAGTCCCCAGAAAGAATTGTGTGCGTATGTATGTACATATATATATATGTTTCTTTTTCAAACAAGCAGTTATAAGGTAAACAACATCTTTAAAGGGAATGTTACGGTTTTGACTTTTGCCAATGTGTGGCATTTCTTAAAGGGTTTCTTTTAATGGCCTAGAATTGCAGTGTGACAGCTTGCCTACACGCCTCTGTATTTGTTCTGTGTCTGGCTGCGGCTGGCGATCCGCGCTGCTCTCCCACCTGCCCGAGCGGCTAATTCGCCCTTCACTACGGCTCACCGGGCCGGCCTCTCAGACCGCACACCCGGCTCCCTACACGCCTACACGCCTCACTGTGTTGGCCAGACAGTGGACAGACAAGCCTCCATGGGTGTGGTGCCGAAACCGAGATCCGTAATGAAAAGTCACGTGAGCAAAGCAAACAGCTCGCAGTGAGAATCCATCAGCAAAGCCGGGGCGCTGACATTTAAGAAAGAACCACGTGCTTATGACATTCGTCCCGCCAGAGACCTGGAGAGAATGAGTTTCGTGCCACATTTTGGGAGAAGCTTCTTTGAAAAAGAAAACAAATTATCGTGAATGCGGCTGGCAAAATGTCAATAAGTACGAACCACAAAATTGTGAATTGCTGATAAGCTAAAAGAATCATAATTTCATGGCATAAAACTCATACTGCTCTTACAAATACATTTCATTCATAAATAAAAACATTCCGACGATGACATTTGTTTAATGTCACGTCCAATGAAATAGTATTTATTTGACCGCTGCTCTAATTTCCTCTTTGCCATGATGGAAACCGTAAGTAAAAAATATGTGTAATATTCATACACGCTCACATATATGTCCCTACAAACCCCCACGAACGTGCAGATGTGAGGGAGCCATCATTCTTAACATCGCCTGCTTAAGACAGCTCTATACCCCTCATCCCGAATCCATCGCGATTAGCAGGTCCGGAGTGACGCCGCTGTGCATTTCTGATTCCATCTCTTCCTGAAACCATAAAGCGGGACCCCAGGGCAAGTTGTAAATCAATCCTTTGGATCGGGAGGGGGGACATCCCTCAGGGGCCGGTGGACATGGGGCTCTGACGCACTGCCGGACCCGTTAACCACCTACCCGCCTCTCCGCCCACCACCCCCGATGTTTCTGGAAGTGACCCTGTAGCTCGCCAGTCACTCAGATGAGGGTGTAATGTCTCTGCTTCTCAGGAGCCGCACACTGATAGGATGCTCTGGTTTGGTGATGCCAGAGGCCAAGTGGCACGGTGCCCCCGTGGCCCTGTACCTGCCGTTCACACACAGATACCCCCCCCCCCCCTAGCTTCTGCTCCCAGAGGCCAGCAGGGCTGCGCTATATACGCCACCCACCAACTGCACAGGGGTTAATGGCTGAGAGGGCAAAGCAGTTACACCAAGCGGAAACTCACATAACCACGTCTGCTTCAGCCGTTCCCGGGCTAATGGGTACTTAGCACTGTCAGACTCACATTAGGTGGCATTCCGGCTCGTTGCTGCTTCATACCTCCAGGTGTGTGTGGAGTTTGCATGTTCTCCCCATGTAACACACGTTATCCTGCACACTCCAGTTTCCTGCTGCAGTCCTAAAACATGCGGTTTAGGAAAAATGGTTTCTTAAAATCATCCAGAGACTGTACCCTGCAATGGGCTGGCATCCCATCCAGGGCGTACCCTGTCATTGGTTCTATACAGTCTAAGTTAGACTCCAATCCCTCTCCTGACTCTGTGCTGTATATAAATTGGAAGATGAATGGATGGAACTTTAGACGAGAGTATATTATTCTTACTTAATTTTTGTTGAGGTTTTTGAAGAGTAATGTGACTGTAAGTCACCATGTGAGATTGTTTTTTGCAGTATTAAGCTTGGGTGTCTGTTTGCAGGAGGGTAGCTTAATCGTCGGCATCGTGTCAGTTTCTATTTAAACAGCAATTATTTCGACCTCGTTTTCTCTATAAATGTTTAACTGAAGTATAATGCTATAGATATAAACATATATAATCCCACCATCCATCTTCCATGGCTGCTTTCCCAGTACAGCACCATGGCAACCCAGTGCCTATCCCAAGGGGACACTGGGCTGGGACCAGGAAGGGGACACCATGTATGTGACACCAGTCCACTATGGGTCATTAAAAATATATAATATAAAATAAGAAATACATTATAGATCTCACCATTACGACTGCAGGACGGTGCAGGAGCTTGAGCCATGATTGCTGCTGAATAAACTGTGAACTGTTTCATTGGCCCAGTCACACATGGGCGAAGACCTAGCAGTGAGCTCAGCAAGGATCTAATTAGGGGAGACACTTTAAGCTGAAATCCGATTCTGAGTGGCAGAGGCCAAATCGCTAACACATTTAGCGTTTTACCAAAATTCGGCAGCACTTAGCTGGTGCGCAGCTGAAGGCTAAATGATCGCAGGAGACTTGTCCATTTTAAGATTACTGACAGATTGTTGTTTTATTTTGGGTCGGCCGGCAGGAGGCGGGGCCGCGGCGCATGCGTGCGATGTAATAACTTCACAGGTTTGCGCCGCCGTCGTCCATCGTTACCGTTTTCTGTTATCCACTTGTGGTGTCTGAAGCCTCCAATAGACTTTAAGTGAATGTGAAGGCATGCAAGACTGTAAAAATGCGGTTAATACAGCAGTAGTACTGTTTTATTCATTGGACTATGACTGTAATCGGGGTCTATTTTCACGTTATTGTATAGATGCCGCAGTTTGATGTTCTGACACTTTGGTGTTGTGGCCTTTCCAAATTACGTATTATATGCAGCACTATAAATACTATTAGCCAATTATAAAAATCACTTTGTGGGTCTCCAGGTGATGGAGGAGTTTCCCATCCAGAAAGTCCTTTGGTCTTGTGCCCAGTGCTGACTGGGAGAGATTCCAGGAGCTCCCACTACCTTGAAAAGGATAAGTGGTTGTAAGATGGATGGATGGATGGACGGAGGGACGCATGGACAGATGGATGGATGGTTTGTTTGTTTTGAGGAAATCAGTTTCAGAATCACAACTCTGTTGTCATAACACTATTGTACATACAATGAAAAATGGTTTGGCTCACATCTAATAGGAGCATTAGTAATCAAAACAACACATAAGTTATGAAAACGATAAACCAACAAATTATAAACAACCTATAAACAACAATAAACAATAATAGTAAACAATAAATGACTAGGACTCATAGTAATAAAAAAGTGACAGTGTTTCGTTATAAAGTGATGAGTGAATACCTTATTAGGAATACCTAACTGGGCTGTACCAGCAACACTGGTCACACCCCCAATTTGCTGACTGCAGCCTCACAGCAGGAGAGAGACGGCCTGCAAAAAAGTGTCACACTAAGGAAGTCTCTGTTTCCACATATACGCTGAGCAGAGTAATGAGGAAGAAAATCACTATAAAGATGACGAGTACCTTTCTGAGGTTATTGTTTATTTTTTTCTTTTAATACCCTGGATCCAATAATCAAAGGATCTTGGGGCAGGCAGTCCATCTTTTTTGGGTGACAGGTCTAGAAAATCTCAGGGTAACCTGTTTACTTTCAATTAGTTCATTTTTAATGGGCTTTCGTGATTTCCAAGGTCTCCCTCAGTGATCCAGTCCAGCCTGTTAGCCATTTAGCTACACCATGAGTGACTGGTCCTTTTTAAAATCAATTAACACTTCTTGATTTTGGAATACGGAGTTTCATATTCTTGCATTGTTAGATATGGCTAGAGGGGACAATGTTTTTGCTCATTCAAAAATTATAGCAGAACAAATCATTCACATCTAAGAAAATGAGCAGAAGTAATTGTTAGGATGCAGTAGGTGGCAAAATTTCTTATCGAAGATTTAATAACGTTCATTGCCATGTCAATGGAATACAGGTTAACAACTGTTATTATGGGAAACACCACAAGGGCAGCGCGGAACATGAAGAACGTCCAGCACTTGCCAACGAATCAATTTTCTCAGTCTTTTAGTGTTCTGGACCTAGACACTAGATAACAAAATATGTTTACATAAGAATTGCTCTTTACCAAATTCAGATGGCAAATTAAGTGAAAAGGTGGATGAAGATCTTCACAGCAGGTTTTCTTCGTCGAGTACTTCCTGTTACACTCCGCTGGAGCGTTGCTCTCCCATGCTACGCTTGGTCACGCTCAGTGGGTGCTGGGAAGGGGAAGGTGCCAGAGCCGCATGGTGTGGCTGTCATAGCCGCTTAGCTGCCAGCCGCTAAACCTGACCGAGGGGGCTCTGCTTTCTGGGCCGATGGCTCTCAATGAAGGCTCCTGTTTCCACGCGGGCCCAGGGCGCCGGTGATGGCAGAGGGCCGCTGCTGGAGGTGTGCTGCTCCAGTTTCCCCGCTCAGATCTCCATGCAGCTCGCCGGACTCAGATTTTTTACCCGCTTTGATTTTTTCTTTAATTTTGGCTGGATGTCACCTTGTAGTATCTTTTACTTCTGTTCAATTCTGGTTCCTTTTTCGATGTGTCACTAGGATTTTCTTCTTAAATATTTAACATGCGATTAAACCGTGAAAGAGATAGCATAGATATATAAATAAGTCACTTTGGATAGCGTCCATAGTCCAGGATCGTGGTGAGCTTGGAGTCTGTCTCAGGAATCATGTGATTTAGGCAGGGAGCATCCTGAGCATCACAGGGGACACACTCACACAAAATTTAGGGACTCCAATTCACTGAGCACCCAGAAGAAGCCCATATAGACATGAGGTGAATGTGCAAACTCCACACACACAGATCCAGGGTGCAATTGGAACCCCTAACCCTGGAGGTGTGAGGCTACAGCACTACCCACTGAGTCACCATGCTGCCACTTCGGATAACAGCATCTGGTAATCAAATGAGAGCGTGAAAAGAAAAAACACTTCCAGGCCACATCCAATAGGCTCTGAGCTGCCTGCCATCGCTGGAGATCTGAGAAGATCAGTGACGGCACAGCGGCCTCCGTGTGCTGGCACTTGCCGGCGCATCCCCGCGTTTAATCTGATTGAGCGCAGAGCCCGACTTGATTAATAAAGCGAGCTATTGACTTCTAATTGGCGCCACTCTGCTTCGCTGCGCCGCTAATTTCCTGGCCAGAAATTATCCTAATGCAGTTTGCATGGTGGAGTGCTTGCTGCTCCGTGCCCTGGAGGGACCCGCTTCCTCCCGGGCCGCGGACACGTCATGCCGGGGCATCGCTTACTGCCGGAGGGGGCTCAAGCTTGTGGCTGGGCTGCGGACTTTTGCCGCGGCCCCCGAAATGTGAGACACCTCTCCGTGCGCTAATGAATTCCCTCCAATCCATTCCCCTCTGTGGTTCCATCTCTCTATCCGGTTACAACGCCGGCTTTGATCTCATTACCGCTAGAAAGCTGTTCGTGCATCCCTTCCCACTCTAGCTCTAACTAGGAATGGAAAAATGGCATCCGAACACAAGGCTACTGCTGTTTTTTTTTTTCTCAGCAGTTGGTTTTGCTTTGTCTTTCCTTGGATCCCATTGCCAGCGCTTGCGGAAAAGCTAAACAAGAGGATCCTTTGTCAAATGCACCTCTGTCCATGTCCTGTACCAAAATCGGGGTTCTGGTCCCATTTTCCTGCCTCTTTTGTTATTCGCACACATCCACAGACGTCGCTGGAATTTTGTTCCATGCCCACTCTGTAGTGGGTGAGGCATGGGGGTTTAGGTGGTAGATGAGAGGACAGAGGGGAAGATCACCCCACATGCCACATCCTGGCGGAAGACTCATGAAGATGACACTGTACGGAAACGCATAACGTTTTAGAATTCACAGAGTATTCAGCAAGGACCTACTTTGAATTTATGTTGTATTTGGGGTAGAGCAGCGAGGTGTCACACTTGTAAATGTGACATAATGAAAGGCTGGAATGAGTTATCATGAAATATAATTCTTTTTTTCCTTCCTCATAACTGGTGCTCTATCTGAAAGGCCAGTATTTAAATTCCGTAATATCTGATAGTCTCCACTGATAGAATATTCCTGGATCGTATGGTGAGTGGTGCACGATTTTGCAGCAATACAACTCACGTATGAATCAGACTCATGGGCATAATGTTGACTGTTGACATCGTGGAAGTGTTCTTATGCATTTAAGAGAGGTACTGAAACCACAAATCCTAATTGCTTCATTATCTGACTGTACACATGGATAGACGTGAAATCATTATCCCGCCCGTGTTGCTTTTGATGACAGGTTTCTGTGGAGCAAATAAATCACAGCGTTTTTGTTTCTCGGTTATGCTCTCTGGACTTTTATTTCCCAACCATGACTTATAACTGCCATAGAATTTTCACAGGCATTACGTTTCTATTTCGGTTTCCATTTACGAGTTTTCTTTTCTAAGGAGCCATGTGACAAATGTCTGTTCAGCGAAAAATCGAACACGGCAGTTCATCATGGTAGCCGTCGGCCACGAGAAAATATATATGTGTCATTGTGTCTGCTAGCTAAATTCAGGTCTTTTTTTTACTGTCATCAAGTGACAACCTCCCATCTTAACCTGTTGGCCTTTAAGTTGGTGGAGATCAGCAGCACTCATTGCCTCAGCCAAGGTTAGACTTATGCACAAGCTAACTTGGGTTAAAGCTCAGGGCCAAAAGTTTCACGGGGCCCCAATGTTTTTTCTGGTTGTTACAGCGTGCTGTAGACAGGGCCTCATTGATGACTTCAGCCCATGGGATGCCACCCTCCTGAATTAGACACTGTGCTTGGGAGATTCTGGTTAGCCTCAGATTAGCATTCAGGCTAACCGGCAGCGTAGCAGGTGCCCTGGCTGTCTAAACAGTCACTCAATTCTGGCGTCAAGCCAGAGCTCGGCCTCAGGTGAACGAGGTCTCACGGAAACGTCCCCAGGGAGCTGCGCCGAATGACCCCCCCCCTTCAAACCCAACGATAACCTGAAGCCAGTTACCCGCGTGATCGGACTGCTTCGGCAAGAGAGGATAAGCCAGCGTGACGCAGGGGCTTGACGTTTAGGCCAGGAGCAGACGGGGGCCATGCACGGGTAGTGCTGTGTTGCAGGCCAGGTGCTACGCGGAATCTCATCTGTCATAGGTGACTTCGCCTGAATGCGAGCGGCATGTGAGCCGTCAGCTGGGCTGCTGTGACACAGCGAGGTGTTTCCATCATTCGCAGCCACAACATGGGCCGACCGTCAGCCTCCGCCGATCCAGGCATCTGGCTTAGACCGCACTCCGTCATGGCCAGGTCTGGATGGACTGTCAAGTGTCAGCCCTGAATACGAGCCCGCCACAGCACCCCCCCACTGCCGGCACGAGTTTATAGTCCTGTGTAAGTCCTGTATAAGTGCTGAATAAGCTGAGAGCTTTTGTGCAATCACAGAAACTGGGAACGTCTGAGAACTAATTCTAAAATTGTCTAATTCTAAGGCTAATTTCTAAACCTTTCAATATCGCTAAGAAAGACATCAAGTCCATAGTCATAAGCCATAAGTCTTTTATATCATAAATATTCACAATGATCATCTGCATCATATTTTCAAATAAAGGCACATTTATGGGTATTACAGACAATCCTCACTTTAGTCGAGAACTAAAGTGTAGAATTATCACTGCCGCTGATATTTACTAAGTGCCTTAGAATCAGATTGTCGAGTTCCTAATGATCCGACTCACTCCTGCTACCTGTATAATATTGCTGCTACATATTTTAGTCACAATTTAATTTGTGCATTCTGTTCACTATTACATAATCCTTTTCTTCATTGACATCCCATCCATTGTGCCTTTTTGGTACTTATCCCTCACCCACATTGCTGCTTTTCTACCTGAGTGTCGCCACAGGTAATTTCATTGTATGTTTGTTTAGTCACAATGAAGGTGTCTTATGTTTAAATTTACATGTAACAATCGATGTGTGTAAATATGCAAATAATCATTTGGAAACCTTTCCAGGGGTGCCTCGCCGTGCCTGCCGGCTGGGGGGGGGGGGGCGGGTGACACTGGCTTGGGTTACATACTGTATCCACTGCGTTCTCTGTTGTTCCCAAACCCACTGTGTTCAGAGCGGCATTTCCATTAAGATCAGAAGCCTTTCAAGCTGCATCATCAAGCTGCTGCTTCACTCATGTTCTGAGTAAAAAAATGCTGGAATTTAAATATTATACTACTACTAATAATTATATACTACTAATATAATAATAAATATTCACACACCCTCCTTGCAAAATTATTCCTACATCCAATTAGTTTTTCCAATACAAATTTAAGGACATTTCAATAGATACTTTTAGATTTATTTTTTTTTTAAGATAAATGTGTTATGAGTTACCGTTTTGTTTGGCGCTCGTCCTTTATGTAAGTACAGGAAACGCTAAAAAACTCCTGTGATGGCACTGAGTGTGTGCTGAAGTGTTCTGGTGAGTGTTACTCCATGCAGCGGCTTGGAACTCACAGCAGGAAAATGGGGAGATAACCAGGCGACCTTTGGGAATTTCTGGGCAGAATGGAGCTGACCCCGCGACTCTGGCACTCTGGAGACGGGGGCCTGTGTGCTGGACAGGAGCCGGCGGCTGGCAAGCGCGCGTCTCGTACAGCAGGTGTCACTCTTCTCTTCTCTGCCTCCTTGAATGAGACGGCAGTGAGGCTGCAGCAGGCACCTATCTGCTGGTTTTTTGGGAATAAAACAATTACAGTAATGCCGGCGTGATTCCGGGAAAGGGGCTATTTTCACAGGCACACAAACACAAGTACACGCACGCACACGCACACACACGCACACACACATGCACAGGCACACACACACGTACAGGCACACACACGCACACACACATGCACAGGCACACACACACGTACAGGCACACACACACAAACACATGCACAGGCACACAAACGCACAGGCACACACACACATGCACAGGCACACGCACAGGCACGCGCACAGGCATACACACATACACACACACGCACATGCACAGGCACGCACACACGTACAGGCACACACACACACGCACAGGCACACACACACAAACACATGCACAGGCACACAAACGCACAGGCACACACACACATGCACAGGCACACGCACA
>JABFEB020000113.1:3900765-3910984 GCA_019775895.2 Stomatorhinus ivindoensis
GGTGGGGGTTGACGGTGCGAGAGGCTTTACTCAATATGCACTATTAATGCAGAGTGGCACGTCGCATTCAGACAAAGACAAAGGGCGCCTTTATTTGTGAACGGGGGGCCTAACAGTGCGTCTCTCTCAACCCCGTGAAGTGTTTGTGGATGGGAGAAGAAGGAGGGGGGGAACTACATCATTCTGTGGTAGGGGGAGAAAAAAAATAAAGAATCACCTGAGACAATCCGATAAGCCTCTCTTCAGACCGTGGATACCACTAAGTCAACCTCTGTTTCGGTTGGATTTGTTTGTCTTCTGAGCGAACAGTGGACAACAGCAAAGGCCAGGACAAACACGACCTGAGTTAGACAAGATGGTGGACACAGGGACACATCCTGTCTGTGTTTTTTAAGGCATGAAACTGCGCTTCAGCTGACCCTGCTGATCCTGGGCCAGAGAAGATCTTGAAAGCTTCTTCTTTTGTTCTGAATGCAAATGGAATTTGATAAGGAAACTATTGCAGTTGAAAAAGACCTTTGAGTGGCTACGACGGGTCCAGAAGGCACACAGGAGACAGCGTGGTGGATTACGTAAGCGTTAAATCCGTCTGACAGATATGATCGGAACCAGGAGTCATTTAGCATCTTCCAGTGAATGATACCGCATCTTTTAATTGAATTGGCCAAATGGCACCAGCAGACGCACATGCTGAACTTTGGTCGAGGAATACCAGCAAACAAACATGACCACTGTCAGAAGATAAGGCCACATCCCCCCTTACATAGGCCCAGTGTCGTCAACGAGCGGGTGGGCCGCCCAGCTTGGATGCATCGGAGCCGCTCTAGAATTCTAGAACAAGAGCAGCTAGTAATGTGAGACGTTTCGGGGAGATGTATCGTGGCTCCATCATGGATAGACAGCCAGTGATAGAGATCTCTCCCGGAGTCATGGTTGCCAAGGCAGGAAACACTCATAAACCTTTATGAGTGTCATTAAACTTTGCTTAGATGTTGAGTCTGTGAGTTGCTGATCGCAAGTTCTAGTGGTGATTTACAGCCAGTCCCAGTGAAGGACCACAGCTCTGGGGTCCTGTCTCCCTTCGGCTCTGCTGCGGACGGGGTGTCGGAACACGTTCTCTGGAACCCCAACCTAACCCTCGTTCTCTGCGTTATCTTCCAGTTACCCTCATGTAGCTCCACCAGGCCCTATAATCTTCAAGCCCACTTGGGATGAACGTTCATTAGCTTCTACCCAAGCATCTGCATTATGTCCAGACTAGAGGCCTCTGACACACCAACCCCATGTCTCCGCTGTTCTCCACAGGAAAATCCGAGCCTCCAGTCCCTTATATGCCTGGATTATAACATTACCTTGCATGATCCTTGGAGGAGGATGAGCAATTTTGTACAGGCCCCAGCGACATTTGCCTGATCCAAGTCCTGCTCGATGAAAACAAAATGAAATAAAAACATCCAACCCGACTGATGTTTGCTGTGTTTGGTCTGTTTACCTAAAAGCTAAACACATATTCAGTTCCTATTTATTTACACGTATTTTTCCTCTACATTAGGGTCCGGAATTATGTCAGACTAGCCCTTCATCTGCCCAGGCACTGAAAACACTTTACTTTATTGGCTAACCCTTGTTAAATAATATATCAGAAGGCAGAATTCCCTCAGACTGTGACCTCCTGACCCAGCAGTTAGTGCGACAAAAGTGGGTTTTCCCTTTACAATCCAACTTGGGGAGGGTCGCCCGGCCTGGGCCAGTGCGCATATTAACCTCTTACCTCCATGACCAGATGTCCACATTTTGAAAAGTATTTGATTACAAGTAGGTGACAGAACTGAGAATGGAAAAAAAAAATCATATTAAATGAAGTCCGTGACTGGGCTAGATTGGGCGGGGGTCAGGGCATTATGATGTGGAATCATGAAAAATTACGGGAGACGTTTCAGCAGGGGTAAACATTATCCACTCATCCATCTTCTGGCCACTTATTCCGCACAGGCTTGTGGGATGAGATGGACGTTAAATACTATGAAAAAAAATAGTTTAAAATAAAGAGCAGCGGATGTGTCAGAAAGCAAAAATGATGGGAAAGTCAAACAGGACAATTTGTATATAATCTCAGAACAAGGGTCAACTGGCTTTACCAAGCTCCCGAAGCCCTCGTCTGCTGACTCTCTCCGAGAGCCATGTTCCCGCCCAGCATCAATATAACATAAATCACTTATTTTAAAATAAAAGGATAAATAGGCAACAGTTTCATTGAGTAAAATTCTGTAGAATTTCAGTCTTGAAAGGCATATAATCAGCGTACTGCTTCAATTGTTAAGTTTTTGATTTGAAGAATATGAAATAATTTTGTTGGTCACTAAGGATAAAGGTTAAATGTAAAATGAGAAATGGTTGGCTGTCAGAATGACTGAGGCCGGTAAAGAGGTGGCAGGACAGGCAGTGAGAGCTTCGCTGGGGCCCCGTGACTCATGTCTGGCCTGCATCTCGCCAAACCCCACCCCAGCTTAAGGCCGTCACTTGGGCCTGGCTGAGCGAGACGGCCTTGGCGGCCGAAACAATGGGAGGTGAAAGTGAATAGGAAGGCAGGGCGGGCGCTGCGGAGCCAGCCGCGGAGAGACGGGCGAGAGAGGGGCCCCAGGCCTGGGCTGGGGCAGGAGACACAAAGCTAGAGGCCGGTATGTTAAGAGCTTCGAGTGGCTCTGGAGCCACCTGTCAATCAATAAGGCGCACAGGACCTGGAGGACGGCGAGGGAAAACAACGATCAAAGAAAAACAATTATTGACAGATTTTCACATCTCGTCGAAGGACAGATCTTTGTCTGCGCAGGGCCTCCTCCGGGGTGCTATGACGACAAGATGTCTCCCATCGCGCCTTGAAAAATCCCCCCAAAAGGTCTAAAGAAACGAAAAAGAAAACATTGCCGTAAGGGAAAGAAAGGGAATGTGGATGGTTTCTTTTTTAACCTTCTGTCAGCCCCGGTTCCAGAACTTCGCCTTTCACACCTCTAGGGTTCCTTACAGTTTTTGATGCGCGTCAGGGAGCGAAGACTGGTGTGACGTAACAGAAATGTATCACCTTACCATCCGGGTTGGCTTCAGCTGGCGTTCTGTCCAACAAGCAGCAGGAGAACCGTTTCCCAATTCCCGATGAGAGACGATGGGGAGAAAATTGCTTTCGGGGATCTCCACGCCGCGGTCCAAGTCCCTTCTTAGAATGAGAGACTTTATTTACGCAGACTGTGAAGCAAACAGCCATTGTTGTGCGTAATTGCGAGAGCGGGGTTTGGTGATTTGTTTGATCTCATGCAGGACACTAATCCTCTAGTCAAACAGGAATTATTTTCCAAGAAAACCCATGCTAAAGTGTTTTTTTGTGTGCAATCCTTCAAAACACCTTATACATCATACCGAATCACACTCTTTAACACATTGTTTTCAAAATGCACACAGCAGTTCATTCTGCATCTTCAAAATGGCACGTTAATCAGTAGCAGGGTTTCTTGGGTATGAAAGGCAAACAAGTTTATTTCATGATTCATCATGCTCGTATTTCACCACTTTTTTCCCTCCTAGAAGACCCGTGTCTGAATTTGCTAAGACCTCCACATTTAACTCAGTAGAATTTTATGTCAGAATCCTTTTATTTATCAAACATGAAAAGCCAGGGGAATTTGTTTTGATGTGGGTGGTATAAACATACAATCAAGACAGAAATAAGACAATAAATATAAAATAAATGTAGAAATAGAAATGTGCAAAAAATAACTGTTTCGGTTTGGCGTCACACAGAATAAACTGGCATTTTATATACTTTAATTACAGTGAAAATATTTAATTTATTTTATGCTATAGGACAGCTGTTGTGTGCCAATACATAATCTGCAGAGTATGGCAAGACACAGCAGCCAATCAGCTTTGCTGACACATCACTCTATGTAGGGAAGCATGTGTGACTGTGAGGAGACTTCCACATGTCGCCAGGCAGCCAATGAGCTTTGCTGAGACAACACCCTCTGTACTGATGCACACATGATTATAAGGAGACTGCCGCATGTCACTGAGCTTCACCTCCAGTCTGCACAATATGTCCCCATTCTTAACTGAAACTTCTTTCAATTAAAGATGCATAAAACTTGGAGTTTGACGGAACATATTTGCCTCTGATATAGTTTTCTCCATTTGCTGTCCTTTCTCATTCTGACAGTTTTATGCAGAGTGACAGAACTGAAATCATCTGGTGGAAAAAAAAAACTGTTCACGCCAATAAAGCGTGCAATCTCATCTCGGCGGTAGAAACAGAGCATCTGCACTTGGCAGTTACATTTTTATATTTATTTCCCTTGGTTGAATAATTGTTCTTTAAGCCTTTATTTTGCAGAATTTCCTGCCAGTTTTCGAGGCACCACTCATACTAGTGACACATTCGGTTTATTAAAGCATAAACCATCAAAAGCTTGCTGGTGAGAAATCAAAACAGAATCTGGGATCGATCAATGAGCATTCAAATAAACCCTTTCCTCATTTATAGGAATCATAAATGTTATGAGTAACAAGAGTGGCATTGTGGTGTGGTATGCAAATGTTTTCCCAAATTTTACAGGAAAACAAATATCCGTGTGATGCACTGGAAGCCCACCCCCAGTATTCCCCCTGTCTTGCCCTGTGCTGAGATACACTACAGTGCCGTCCCCTATGACCCTGTACAGGGGAAATGGTTGGAAGATGGATGGATGACTCATCCAATGCTGGGACGTGCTGAATTTGGAGCCGGTCCCAGATAGCACAGGCCAGGGACTCCCCAGATGGGATGTCACTGTAACACTACACTGCACACTGCATACTACACTGTAATAAATCCATCCTAATGTCCTGGAAAGTATTGCATAAAATATTATTTCCTTTTTACTTCATATATCACACACACTCAGCCATTTTAATACTGTAAAATTCATCTTGTTCTTATGTTGTTATAATGGTTGTTGTCTTTTGTTGTTATAGTAAACATATATTTTTATCATCTCTCTTTCATAATATATTCCACTTGTTAGACACTTGGCTTCTCATGCATCGAACTCAGTAGCATAACCTGCACCACCCTGGAAGAGGTATCTTCAGGCCTCCTTGTAGTTCCTAGGATAAACAGAAGATCTGCTGATATTAAATCCTTCAGGGATCCCTGGCTATTGAACTGTCTGCTAGGGACGACTCATTCACATCGGTGTTCAACACCGAGTCGGAAAACCTCTGTTTCGAGTGTTTCTTCCTTAAATGATGCTGCTACTGTCTTCTGATATGTCTTTAGGGTAATACTGACTGGAGGAATGCCGAGATCTGGCTTTGACCTACACCAGTGCACCCAGTAAGAGGGAGGGAGCAAGAACATGGACCAGCTGTGGGTCCCCGAGGACCAGATTGGGAAATGCCGCTTTACACCACAGACACAGGAGCACCACAAGCCGACCTGCTGAACATCGCTTGGCTCTTTCATCCAAAACCAGTCAGAAGCTCACTATTGCTATCTGACAATGCATCCCTCACCATGCAGGGAGTGGGGGGGAAGCAGGTGAGTAGTTGGCCTTGGAACCCCCATAAGATATTTTCCTTATCATTCTATAAGTACAGGAGGAGGTTGAGTTTCACCTCTCATGTTCTGGCCCTTTTCCACCGCGAGCATTCGGACTGCATCACTGTTATTGTGCCTGTGCACGATGCTAAATCTCCCTTAAGCACTCTGGGATAACTCTGTCAACAAAGGACACTACAGAAAAACAAAGAGAATTATACTGTTGCTGATTTATCCACATGTGCTCCGGGCCCAGGATAAAATCACAGACCATGCAGTTCGTGGCACTATTGCAACCCCATCGCCATCACGCAGGTATGCAGGCTGTCCCATTTATTCAGAGTGGGAGTAGGGTGATGGGGGGGGGGGGGGGGTTGAAGGGGGAATCCTGAGAACCCCCCGCTTCCAGGGCCAGCTTCTCCAAAGCCATCTTCACAAGGAGGGTGCCAGACTAAACTTTCAGCTCTGAAAAAGCATAACAGTTTTAGCTTTCCTAGCGATCAATCCTCGATGCCTCACTCCGTGGGTGCAAAATGGCCTTTCGTACCGAGCTATTTCAGTTTAAGGATGGAGTTAAGCACTTAATAGACTACACTGAGGTTTGCATGGTTCTCCCGGACCCTGGCAACACTATCTTAATCTCCATAAATCTGCCATTGTTACGAGCTAAAACACAGCAGAGCCCTGATTTACTGTAAACAGCTGTATGGCTGGAGAGTGTTATTCAATCCGCAAATACATATCTTTATTGGAATTTTTTCTGCCGTTACATAAAAAAGCAGGCCTTAAAACAAAGAGTGAGAAAGTGTGTCGGAAAAGCCGGCAGACGGAACAGCTAGACACAAAACTGACATGTCTGCTAAATCGTATTTCACTTCAATGACGCTATGAAATGTGATGCGTCTTCTGCTGTTTTGCACGACACAATTAAGAAACTGAATTTTCAGCGGCCTGCTTTGTTGACTAATGAAGAGCTAATGCAGACACTACATGCTGCCGGCAATTTGCCTGATTCATTTGAATACCAATATAAAGTAAACGCAGAAGATAACAAATAAATTAAACAAGGCTTTATACCAAAATAAAAGTCTGAAAACGTCCAAGTACGATTAAGTACTTAGTAAAAAGTCATAAATACTGAGCTCTAACAAAAGGTACCATCTCCCTGGGGGCTGAGTTCAGGGTAGCAATCCTGAAATCTGGAATAATTTACCATGGTAAAAAGAAACGTCTATTTACTTGGCTGAACAGGGTCATATCAGAGAGGAGTAAATAGCACAGGCCTGGAGAATATGTTTCCAATAACCCCCTGTCGGGACACGTTACTGTCTCTGACCAGCGTGTGCCGCAGGGGTCGTGACCCCCCTCGCTTCCCCTTGCCCGTGTCTTAGTGAGCAAGGCAAGGTCAGGGGTTGGGGGCGGGGTGGTTGGGGCAGACCTCCGCGTTGGGGCGGTTCAGCACTGGGCCCAGCAGGGTGGCTGTCAGCCTGCAGAATCACAGCACTGCTCTGGGACCTGTCGCAGTGGCTAATCTGCTTATGTACAAAAAAACGCAGAAATATATATATATTTCAATGAAACCATGACACTGTTGCTGGAGGTTGTGCTGGAATTGTGCATGATATTCACCTGCTGGTACCGGGAACATGTGGCTTTAAACGCAGATATGAGAGGCAGCTGTAGGCTCATCTGAGGCTCATTCAGCACAATCAGTGGTACAGCGACCTTCTTTGCCACCGTCTTCCTGTGTAAAAGGTCACCACATCCTGGTTTAAGGAGAATTCATGCAGTAACAGTAAATTAGCTCAGACGTTGAAGAAATGCCGAAATAATGTTTGTTGTTCTTGTCATTTCTTCCGTGAGTGATACCTGCTGTTGAAGGATCTGAACAATCCTATTTACTGTTTTAGATGGGAAATAAGTAAGAAACTAATTAGATGAAAGCTAAAGGCTAATAAGCACCATAAGCCAATGGCGGGAGATATAAATCGGGAAAATAAGAGGTGGGTAAGCAGGCTGTCAATAACCAACCGGTATTAGGGAACTGCCCCTATTGGATACTGTATTGATTCCTATTGGGTGAAACTTGCTTTTCAATCCCCCATTCCTTCATCACAGTAGATTTCAGGGCCCAAATCCTTTATCACAGGAGCACATGGTCCCTGCTTTATTCCCTTCAGTCCTTTGGTCTCTCACTATAGTATTTAATAAGTTGGTGAATTGCAAGTGGCTGGGATAGATCTCACCCTCAGGTGTGTAATCTAGCATGTGATCCGTCTAGAAAGTGCTGCACCCTTCAGTGAGAGCTTTTGAAGGTCTGGATCAACATGACACTGACTGTACCAGCGGTTAGCAGTACAGGAATGAATTGGAGTATTTCATTATTAAGACAGGGATGTTGAACATTGTAGCATTTTTATTTAAAGCTAATTTAAGGTTCTTGATGTATACTGATGTTTAGAATCCATTAGTAAATGATTTGCTACCAATTTGATGACTTTTTGCATTGATCATAGCATAAATGTTATGCATATTGTATTAAAATAACAATATTAAATTGTTAATTAATTAGGCACTTTGTTTATGATTTATAAAGCATTGCTATGTTTGACTATTTAGTAGATAGATCTCCATTGTTTATAAAGATCAAATAAACATGGAAGAAAGGTTTCAAGAGCCACAAAGCTTGAAGTTCTGGTGGAGGAGCTGGCCAAAACTCTTCACAATGGATGAAGAGCATTGGTGGAGAGTTACAATAAATGCTTACATGAAGTAATTTCCAGAAAATGAGCTAACACCTGCAATTTAAATGAAGGGTGCATGTTGGATATTGCTGAACCACAAACCCCAAAACGTTTTAAGGGCACACTTACTTTCTCACATGACTTTATGAGTGAAGCCTCAGTTTAAGTATCATTATGTTGCAGCACACTTAAAAAGGTCTCAGGTGACGCGTGTGAACCTTCGGCCTGCTCATCAGACTCCTGAACACCTTTGCAGACAATAAGGAACAGAGGTCATTGAACTCCAGTAGAGGACAAATAAACCAAAATGACATTGTGGGGGGGAAACTATAGTGGGGTATGTTTCTGGAACATTAGGAATATGCAGTACAGTGTAGCATCACGGGTTATAAAAGAATAAAAACAGGACGGACAAGTGTTGGCTGAGCCTTGGGTGAGAATGAGCATGACTCAACCCCACACGTTAGGTTAAACCTCTCCTGTAGCTACCTGAGCCCACTGAAAGAGTTTCTTCACCACAAAAAGAGCGGATTCTCCCTCAAAATGACGAATAGCCGGCGGCCGCCCAGATTGAGATTTTAACACCCGGTGATTCTTGCATGTCAGACGTGTCATTTCGCCAGCTTTCAGATAAAAGAGGGCGTGTAACCCCTGAAACTTGAGCGCGGAGAGCTGTAAAGGGTGATACCCTCGTGCGAAAGTGCAGTGACGCGGGGAGGCATTCGATCCCGCAAGAGCCCGGCACGCGCTCATGTGCCAAGGGTCTAGCTAGTCTGGGTGAATGGTCGGTTGGCTCTTGTCATTGCGTACACTTAAAGCATAGAGTGACCTCAGATGTGAACTTTTAATATAGGTATTATTGATCATCACAGTGGAGTTTTGCAGTATTACCCCTAAATGGAGAATTATCACAAACTGGGAGTTGTGAAACTGTGGGTATTTTATCAAGTGTTAAAAATAATCTAGAACTGTGTTAGGCGATATTGCCTGAGTAGATACGGCTGTTGCCTCACAAATCCAAGATTTCTGGTTGGAATCTAGGCTAAGATGTACTCCCTATGTTGGATATGTGGATATCATCCTACAATCCAGACACTTAAATTCATAACCGTCAAATGGCCTCAGTGTTTTGGGTGATGCCGGTGCTCTGTGCCCTATGACCCATGCTTGACTTAGTCACTATGGTCCCAATTGACTATTAAAAGTAGAGGAATTGAGATCTTTCAGCAAATGAGCAGAGGTTTCATGAACAGCTAGCATTGTATGGTACATCTGCATGGTGTACACCTTGTTTGGGTTTTTTCCCAGGTCAGATTCCCAATAAGTCGGTTAGTTTCAGAATACCTCACTTGTCTTCTACTCTGTTTGCATCCAGACCCCAGATCAGTTTTTGCCAGTCCCATAATCTTCAGCTATTTCTTCCTTCACTGCGCACAATCCATTGGAATCGACCCAACCAAGCTGAGGAAACACTACACAGTCACTGAAGTGGGAAACCTTGCAGTTCAGGTGTTGGAGGAGCTTCTAATCCCAAGAAACCGAGTGAGTATCAGCTGACTCAGTGTCACCACACCAGAGATCCTGATATGAAGGGTCCAGACAGCTTTGTCCACAGATCAGAAAAACAGTGAGTAGCTGAGCCTTTTCCTCATTGATCCAGTCTTTCCTCCTTCTTAAATAATTGACAAGGCTGGCCTGCATTTAACTAACCAGCATTTTCACAGGTAATAAGCAGTATATACTGACTTGCCTACGTCATTTTTTCCTCTGAGTAAAAATTTGCATACAGGCATGAAATGAACCATTGATTAAAAAGCGAACTAATGGGAATGATCTATCTATCTATCTATCTATCTATCTATCTATCTATCTATCTATCTATCTATCTATCTATCTATCTATCATCTAA
>JABFEB020000113.1:3922797-3936480 GCA_019775895.2 Stomatorhinus ivindoensis
TAAAAATGACAGGGGGGGGGCATTTCCTCCAGGCTTCTCTGCAGTTGAAAGGCTGTCAGGATGATTGCCAGTGGATTTACCCAAAAGACTGGTGCCGACCTTGGACAGATTGGTCTTCATAGACCTGATCACCCCGTCGAAAGATTTTAACTAAGCTTTTCAATTAGATCCTATTTAAAAATCTGGATTACTATGATTCGATGAATGTAATGAGAACCTGCCTCTTACTGTGACTTTACCTTGCAGTCATGATCCTTTGAACATTCTAGTCTTCTTCGTGTGTTCTTCTGTGTGTAATTTCATAAATTTTTTGTGTTCACAGTACATGTAGTCATTATACCGCTTCACCATTACCAAACAGTATTGGAGTAAAAGACGTATCAGTAAAACTGTCAGAAAAGGTTAGAGGTGAAGCAGTGATTTATTTATTTGCTAATACTGCTTTAGGCTACTGGAGAAATACTAGACCAGATCCACCCTTGACGGTCCAACAGTAGCACACTTCCTCCTTAGGAACATGGATTGCTTGCAGTGGCTGCAGGCTGATATGCGATTTGTGTGATTCTTCACTTCACATCTTTGCCCTTAACGGTTCAGTAACCGATCACCCTCCAGCTCACCCGCTCATGCGGACTGCCAGATAGTGTGGTATTAATATTGCTTGTTTAATACAGTGTCTTGGCCCAAACTGCCCCATTTTCAGGGAAATGTTGGGGTCTGCGTATTCGTAAGTTCTATTATGACCAGACAACGGTGTAACGTAAACGGTCACTCACACACAGGTAGGGAGACGGGCACTTTCATTTTGGGGGGGTACTGTGTGGCTTAGTGGGTTAGGCATCTGTGCCTATGATCAGCACATTGCCGTTTTGAATCCTGTCCTCTGAATAATGATGACACGTCTGTTAGACCTTTGAACGTCGTCATTAAGCTCCTGAAAATCTACAGGATCCCCAATTAATGGCTGACACTGTGCTTGGGCCTCAAGCTCAACTGTGTAAATAAATATGCAGCATGTGTCTAAAAGGAGAGCAAGAAGGGGTACGTGAAAACCAAAAAAAAAATCCAAGATAATTATGCAAACGACAACCAAAGTATCATATTTTTTCTCCGCTGGTGTCTGGCGCGAGCGCCATGCCGTGCTTCAGGTGGGAGATCCAGACACAACCTTGTTTTTCTGGTTTCGAAAAAGCAGGCGAGGGAGCACTGCTGGGGGATTGTAGCAGCACGTTCTCATCCCCAGTCTGACCAGCTTACGATGTCCCCAAGCTGTTACCTCAAGCTGGGACCTGCCTGCTGCCACGGCTCCGCGGCTTAACCCCGTCTGTAACGCCTATGGAGAAACACACACTAAGTAATGTATCCTACACTAAAACGTAAGAGGACTATAGAGATCTGCAAAGTAATATTGCACGGATTCAGGATATTGCTTGGGACTTCTTCTCAAAGAAAGAGGGGCTAAGATTACAATTGGTGTCTTCATTTTGCTGTTTGGTTTTTGCCTAATTAAACCTTCAATGTAATGGAATTTCTTTCCAGCTCATCCATCCACTTGCCCTCAGACTCCAAGCGAGAGTGCCGGCATGCCACTGGAATTTCAGCAAGACTGCCTTGGGGATTTCTTTTGTCTTGAACGTGAGAGCATTTTGTTATCCTGTCATCATCAGAATGCGGAGCAGTTAGCGTGTGTTTGGATTGAAGCGACCTTGATGTTTCCCCTCGGAGCAGCGAGTCTGACACATGGGAATTTAAATGCCCGGGGGGGGGGGGGGCTCCGGCCAGCTCGTCTCCGCGGCAGCGGAAGTAAACAGGAATGGCCGGACGCAGGGAGAGGGGGCTGCTGTTTGGAGGGAGCCCGAAGCAGTGGGACATCTTGAAATGATGCTGATTGGAAACGATAAGATGTTATGGAGAGAGATCACACTATAACCACGAGAGGCTGGCTTATCTAAGAATTAAAGTGTGTATATTTGTGTAAGGGGGGGGGGGCAGGGGGGGCTACACAGAATTCCAGCAACATTATATCCAATTGGCCACTTAGTAGAAGAAGCTATTCCATAATTAGCCCCCAGACCCATCATATATTAGTGTTAGCTCCTTATTTGAATACCTGCAGGTTACATACAACAAATATGAGCATGACATCTATCCTGGCTAGAACGTGCTGGAAATTTCCCTCCCAATTTTGGTGGCCCTTCCGTGCCCTTTTAGAAACCATGGCTTCCGGTAATGCAGAGTTCAGACTTTATTCCACACAGCTCCATCCTGAACCAAATGTCACACTTTATCCACTAATATGTCCAAGACTGTTTGACGTATCATCTTTATTCAATGCCTGTCTGAAACATATTATCGCAACTTTACTACATTTTTTTCTATTCTTTTCATGTTCAAATTCAAATACATGAAGTTTAGGTTCCTGCCCCTTTAGCTTAGCAATTCATGCTTGTAGTGACCATGTAATGTCTAACTCATATGTCTGTATGGATTACAGTGATCTTTGAATGGTACATCTATCCCATGCCAGGCCAAAATAATCAATGCTTGAATCAACGATGTCCCAAAGATGCCCTTGAACTCAACACACAAATATTCCTTTGGCATGTAGAATGAAAGGGAAACATGTGAGCTCAGGTCTCTTATGGGTGCCAGCAGGGCGGGCTTCAGGAAGGCCCGCAGAATGTCAGAGTATTGATCCTGACTGGCTGTCTTGTACTGTGCCCCTACCACAGTGGTTTGCATGCCTACCCGATAAGTGCTGTTCCTTGGTGTTACTCTCAATCGCTCATGAATAGCCTCTTCTGTTCTCCACATTTCTAACTCTATAATGCCCTATTCCTGTTGGAATATCTATCATAAATCTAGCATTGTTTCATTTCTCAAGAACTGCTTACAATAAATTAGCAAATGCAATGGATTGTTTCATTTCTCACCATGAATTAGCAAATGCAATAAATCGGAAGAGAAAAACAGTGATATTGCATAGATTCTGTAATAATCTGTCAGTTAAAAATATATCGTGCAGGTGTTTGAATAAAAAAATGCTCAGTTGACCTACTTCCTCTTCATAACCTCTATTTTCTGTGTCGCTTCCATATTTCGGGACATATATACTTTTCAAAGAAACACAAACTAATTCTTTATCCTCCTATAAAAGGGCCGCTAGCCCAAGTCTAGCAGTTTAAACTTTCTGCATCAATGTCATATGTGAAATGTCAGTGAACACAATTTTATAAATGGAACTTCAGATCACTGACAATAATTATTGATGGATCCTGGAAAAATAAAAAAAAACTGATTTTGATTGATTGTAGCCAAACATTATTCTTTTTTTTTACCTGCAGTGAATCCTTTCTTGTACCACAGTTTTGTTTGTTTATTACCTATGGGGTTTTTTCGTGTCCTGGAAGGATAGATTCTTCTTCACCTCTTCATCTATAGCCCACATGCCTACCATCAGAGCCTGCATTCATCAGGAAACTCCACATACTTACCAAATTGAATTCCGCCTGCAAACCTCTTTAATGCTTTCCTTGCATTCGGTTGGCTCTCTGCAGTATATTATTACTATTGGTTTGCCGATAGTGGAGTCAATACAGCTACAATCCTTAGGGGAGGGTGAGCGCGTAATGCAGTAAATGGAGAGGGGCCGGGGCTGTTACATCTATCAATAGAGTAGCCAGGAATTAAGCATCGATTCATTGGGCACTTTGTTACGGACATGGGCTCACAGGAGATGGAGTCCTTTGATATACGATTATTTCTGCTGCTTCCTCTGTGCAGACCGAAGAGGCACACGCAGGCCGGCAAACGCTGGCGCTCGAAGCCCCCCATGAATTTTTCATTATACTGCGTGGGTCCAGTATTAAACGCAGATAAGAGCCGCTTGCCAGGCGGCCGCAAGGCGCCGGTGGTGTTTCAGCTGGCACCCGGCCCCCAGTTCCGGGCAAGGCGGCACAATTAACGGGAGAGGCTGACAAGGCGGGTCAGCAAGCCTGCTACGCCTCAAGGTCGAAAGCCCGGCACGTGGCTGACGGCATCGAGGTTCCGATGGGATGTCCATGCCGTCACCCTGCTGGCGGGAAAACAGAATAAATCCGCCTGCTCAGTTTTATGATTGGTAAATACGTGCAATCCTCGGTGAAACATCTCAGAACTTTTCAGACTCATGCATCCACCGGGCAGCTACTGGCCAGGTCAGCAGTTCATTTGGGTTTAGTATTCCATATCACTACTGTACTGCCTAATAAGCAAACTCAAAATTGTCATCAAAAGCAAGATTTATTTAAAGAACACTGGGCTTCAGCTTTCTTATTGGGTTTAGCAATTACTGACAACCGGTGTCCACAAGAAATTTTGGGGTGGGAGGGGGGGGGGGGGCATATGTGAAGTAAGATGGGGGAGTCTGTTCATCCTATGGTCTTGTCAATCCTTTTGTGATGCCCCCCAGAATCAAGGCCCCCCTGCAGATAACAGGCAGAGGTGACGATAGTTTAAGAGTCACCTTTAATGGAAGGAAGGTGGAAGCTGCCACCAAGTAGAGCTCCAGATCTAAAGGAGCCTGTCTTTCCTCTGGAAACTGGCCACGGGGTTAGAACAGGGTCACAGACGCTCTGGGAATCTCCAAAAACTCAGCCAACACAAATCCTGAAAACACCTCATCCTTCACCTGTTGGGGAACAAACAATACAGTCTAGTGGTCAAAGGTGCATTACGTAACTTGCATTCTTCTGTCGCGTGTTGGGAATGACCATTTCATCACACTAAACTGACAGAGCTAGAGAATTTTCTTCTTAATTAAACTGCTCATTTGATGAATATGATGTGTTGAGGAATGAAATGTTCAAGGTACTCAAGAAGGGAGTTCAGAAAAGCTCAAGAAGACATTTACCTGCCTTCACGCCAGCAAATCACACCAACTAGACACTTGTCCATTCTAAGGTAAACCCAACAGCCTTAGGATTAAGGGAGGACATTCCAGACATTCCGGCTTTTTTTTTTTGAGCAACAAAATTTGTTGCTGACCTAATGAGCTTAAAGTGACTGGGTCTCTGATTTGCGAATAGCCTTAAGCTAAAATAAGCCAAGCTGAGGATTCTTCGGGCTTCAGAAGATACAGTAGCTTATCATGCAGGAATGCTAAGCAGGGATACTAAAATAGGGCAGCAAGAGGAGAAGAGAGATTTAAGAAACAGTAAGCAGTGATAAACATGGACTGGGGTTACGCCAGTCGCTGGAGAGATAATACAGAAATGCTGTGGCAGCTACAAAAACTCCCAGTCTATCAGTGTCATATATTCTTGTGCTCACTGACCGAAAGACAGATGTCAAGTAGTACTTGTGAATACACAAGAGCCGCTCATAAATACTGCAGACAACACACTTACTGACCCCCATGAAAAATGCAAGAAGGCCCGTGTGGATCGGTCTGGCTGAAAAGTACACCGTAACAGGCCACTTTGGGAGCCCCGCATCACGCCCAGACTGTAGTCGCCAAACGCCTTCACATGGCTGATGATCGGCCAACCAAAAACAGATCTGATTTCCATCCTGTACGTAATCGTTTCTGCAGTATTTGAGCTGTGATTCTGCAGTTACACACAAAGAGCAGTATGCAACTTCATTTGCAACTCATGCAGTCAATTAAATCTTTTGCCCTTGATTTGTTGAAAAGGAGTGAAAATGTATTATTGCTTTACTGTACAACTGTTCCTGAAACAGAACAAATGCAGAGGAACCTGCAAATAAGCAGAAAACTAAGACATTATTGCTAACTGTTAATATCTACTTCACAGATACTGATTATCGCTGGCATAATTTTTGCAAACAAAATGTCTCTTCCCCCCCTCCCCCCACTGTAAGGCCTGAATATGGAATTAATATGTTCGCAAATTTATTCATTTTAAGTGTTACAATTGTAGTGTTACAATGGATTAATAGTCCATTACTACTAATATTAGTCCATTAATACTAATTTATACTAATGTGTTGCTTATCTTCAGAGGAATATAAATCTGAGAAGTATTCTTCTTCTTACAGAAGTAAGATTTTTTTGATCAATAAAGTTTCATCAGAATCATGCATTTACCAGATCCTGACGACCAACCTGCTACACATAACTAGTTTAACAAAATTCCTACCTGCCTTTTGCATTGTGGGTATTTTGTGTCTCAACTTCCATCAAGAGCCATTGGGCCTGAAGTAAATGCAACAAGAACCTATCAGATCGATTTCATTTGTCATCCATATAGATGCATATTAACTCAATGATTTAAGCGACCAATAAAACTTTCGTTTTGGTAAACCGGGACCCGGCTTAGCTACCGCCATAACGTATGCCCCGATCCCCAGATATGGCCGGTGCCGTTTGGTTTTCTTTTTCCGTCTTCCCCAATGCACTAGTAAATGTGCTAATAAAAAAATCAGTCAGTTTTTCATGAGTCCCGTGTGATAAGTAAGACTGCATCAACCTTTAATATCACGGTGTCTGCATTACTGAATGGATACAGGGCCCTTTAAATTACTGCATGGAGTTCATCAGAAGTCCGAACAGCCTCTCAAATAATGTTTTGTTGGCGGGAAGGGGACGTTTTTCTTGGCCAGCTACAGTAGACACACGTATGCTGCTGTGATCGACGTATCGACAGAGATACACAGAACCGTGCAAACAGATTAGTGAGCATGCGGCACATACAGAAGGAGTTGGGGGGCACCAGAGCACCCGTGCTAACTATCTAATGTACCTGCCCCTCTCAAAACAACCCTGGTGAGCAAAACTTCTACGTTCCCTGTCCCAAAGTACTAGGAAATGTCAGGAACTGGAGAGAAACCAGCCAAACCCCCCTGTGCATCAATAACGGACGTAGATGAAGTCAGGGTACCCACGGAATTGCGCACTGCGACGGCAAACATCGCTCAAGCACCCATGCCACACAGCGCCCACGAAAGAATCGGAGACAATTCAACAACGACATGAAGATGTTTAATTTGGAATGGTCCATTATTCTCCGCACGCAATTCGTCTCCCACCTCTCGCCAAGGCAATAGCCCTAATGTGTGAAAATTGATTTTCCGGGCTGCCCCGCCCCCGCTGCCTGTTAATGAAGACGTAGCGCTTGTCTGTGGGCAGGCTTTTTGAGAGAGCTCCTCATTTTCCCTCTTCAGCAGTAAAGGGGGCAGCTTAATCACTACTTATCTGCGGCAATTCGTTTACGTGCACCCCCATGGCTGAGGTACTCGCTGTCAAGGAGAGGGCTGTGGTGTACAGCAGAGATGTTTTTTTTGGGGGGGGGGGGTTGCACCTATGAGGTTGGACCACAGCTGCTACTAGCTGTTCTTAGTAACATTGATATGGATGCCAATGCCCACAACTGTGGTCGGCCCAGAGGATCCTCTCAGCCAATCGGCATGGGACTGAGGTTCAGACAGCCAATCAGCTGAGAGTCAGGCTATTTCCCCTATTCGCCTACGGGATCACGTCGCACTTCCGGCCCAACCCAGGTTGCCAGCTATCTTTCTCAGGAAACCAGGCCTTCCGTTGACGTGCCTCCGGCTCCATGCGGGTCCCCGGTTGGCCGAGGTCCGTCCCTGTCGAGGATGGCGCCGGCACTCGGCGAACCAGCGTGTATCAGCTTTCATCCCACGGGACGCTTCTAATCAGGTAATTGACCGCCGCATGCAGCAGGTGCGCGTATCAATTACAGCAAGCCTGACCCGCTCATTGTAAAACAGTGACCCCCCTGCAGCGCTTGTGCCAACACCCGGGACATGGCAGCGAGACCCCCGCGAGGCCAGCCTCCAGAGACAAATACACTTCCATATAATTACTGCAGCCGCCCCACCCAGACCCCGCCACCGCAACCCTGCTTAATTCAAGGTGATGCTGCTAATGCGTTTGTGACATCGTCCTGACATGCGAGGTCCTTTAAACTAAGGGACACTGACAGGAAAAACACCCGTGCTTCTTGGTGTATATCTTAATATACACATTTTTATATAAATATAAACCTTTGGTGTGGAACCTTCGGTACATACAGTATTAATTTTTTCCAATAAGATACCCCAGTTAAAGATGCAGCGTTATGATAAAATGGTACTATTGGGACACTCAAGTTAATGGGGGGAGCCGGGCACACTGTGTAAAGGCAAGAGTGTTAAGCAGGAGACTCCAGAGCCTGGACCAAACGGAGAGACACTACATGGATATAGCAGGAAGGTAGGGGTATTGCCAAACAGTTTGTGGTACAGCTAAGATATGGGTTCTAGGTTCTGGTCCTGGTGTGACATCTACGCTGCACGTTGGCTGTTGTTTCCCGTTGAAGGCTTAATTAATTGGCCCTGAAGGTCCGGCCTGTCGAAGGCAAATCGCACATGGAGTCCCCCGCTAACACAAGCACGTCGTAGGCGTTTCTGTATTGAGCAATTAAGTAACTGTAGGGCCGCTTAATTGAAAAAGTGCAAGACTCTCAGCAGCAGTAACTCACCCCACGTGGGAGTTTCTGTAAAGCCCTCGCTACTGTCAATACCTGGATCCATTTAGGCAGATAAGCATTTTTCAACATGCATGGCAGCTTAATTGAAGCATCATCCCAAAGGCTATACACTTGTTCTTGACGGCTGTCTGTCAGTCTGGTCCTTGGGGAGACACAGATTGTCCATGTTTTTGGTCAAAGCCTGGCGAGGAGTTGGGTTGGAGCAAAAACAGGGATTGACTGGGAGACCCGGAGGACTGAGAGGGAAAACACTGCTCTCCGCAAATGTAAAAATTCTGTTTCAAAAAACACAGTTGGTTTCTACTAAAAACACACCAGGAAAATAATTCACTCTCTAGTGTAAGTAAATTTATGCTGGTCAATCTTGTTTACCTCTGAATATTCTTACATCTGGATGTCTTACTTGTCATACACCATCCCTAACGCTATCCCAGAGAGGAGAAGGCAGACGGCAGGGGACATGCTGGAAGTTATATTAAAATGGAAAAAATAAAAATAAAAATAGAGGTCTTTCCTGTAAGCTAAAGACTCCATCTGGTTTGGTATGATATTGATGAAGAAACAATACAATTTTATTAAGAGCAATGCCTGCTCAAGCTGTGTCATAAAATTTAATCCCTAGTAACAAAACAGATGGACTAAATGAAGATTAAAATACTGGTATTATTTGAGATTAAAATACTTTACAGACTCAAATGTTAAAAGCTGCGGCCCTTAGTTTGCCTTATACACACAGATCCGATACGGCGCTGAGTGGGGCTGTGGTATTTTAATGCTTACCGCGGTCGCCATGGCTAATCCACGGAGACGGAGCAGCTGGGAGTGCAGCGAGGGGGGGGGCGCCATGACAACCGCGTCAATGGACCGTATTTCTGTGCTGGGATGAAGGCCGCTGGTGATACAGTGTGTCCACTTCATGGCAAAAAGCAGGAAGTCATGTGTTAGAATGGGAGACAGTTCCCCCAGTTTAGATTTTTCACATATTAAATCCAGGAGCGCAGCAGGAAGAATAACATGCTTGTCTCACATGAGACAGAAAGAAAGATGAGTTTATACATACATGACCATTCACCCCTTCAGAATGAATACTATTGAATCGTTCATTTTGTTAGCGTTATAGTGAAGTGAATATAGATCAAGATTTTTTTTTACATTTGTTAAATTACATTTGATGAAATAAAACATGAAATGTGTGTACGTTTTATTGCCTGCTTTTATTAAAAAGTTTGTAAATCACAAACTTGTTAAGATCGTTTTCAGGGAACATATCTACCACTTGCCAGACCAGAATATTAAACATCTGACAATATGCAAGGCTCACATCTTAATGGTGCAACTTGTCATTCTCTTGTGATCTTGGTTATTTTGGTTATTGTTCTACACCTGCACCTATGGATGCCTGACAAATTATTGTATAATTAAATAATATTGTATATTGTATAATATGTATTTGTATGCATTACATACTCTGCATTAAATTTTATCAATTTAACAAACTCAGACTTCTATATATGCCTATGGACTCTGTTTTACTGAAGAAACATTTTGCAACTACACAAAAATTCTAATTCCACACACAGTAGCCCCTTCACATTAATGACTTACATTCCCAAGATCCCAATATATATATTGGTATATTCAGTCGGACCCAGCATAAATATATATATATAAATATACCAATTTCTAAACCAACAGTATTACTGTACTGTACACTTTGCAATTTGAATTGCCTTGTCATTTCTAACATAAATCGTGAAAACATTTCTAACATCTGACATTTTTATATAATATACAAACACCTATTTTATACCCCTGTATGTTCAAAGTTACTACTATATGCACTGAGAGCACTTTGTTTTGGACCCATGTTTAAAATGCTAAATTAACGGCATTGAAAAGTTTAAGAGCTACTGAGAGAAATGCGATATTCCACAGTGACAAAACAGCTAATGAGAGTGAGGGTGATTACCAAGATGAAGATGTGTGCGTACTCAAGCCAAGACTTTTAAAATCAGTGATATAGGTATGCACTGACACTAACAAATGTCATGATTCCCTAATATTTACATATGATTTTATGTAATCCAAATAATTTTAAGTATTGTTTTTGACCTACATGTCACGCTGGAGCTCCTGTCTTCTTTCAGCAAGCTACAAAAATATTCCTCTTTAATTATTCACGCCCAACTTGCGAATAACTGGAACTACAAATGTGAAGGGGGTCACTGTAGTTAACTATAATATACAGTAATACACACACACACACAGACACACACACACACACATATGCATACAGTGGTACCTCAGAACTTGAAATTCATCCGTTCAGAACTCCAGACCGAATCCTAAAAAGTTCGAGTTCTGATCCAATTTTCCCATAAGATGTAATGGAAAACCAATTAATTGGTTCCCAGCAGCCAAAAAATGACACCGAAATATGGTCTCATCATCTGATTTTGTAAAAGATGAGTCTGCTAACTAAGTGTGGGGACGGTGTCCTTTAAGGCTGCAGATTGCAGATCAGGAGGCGCCGAGACTCTTGCAATCCAGGAAGTTTTTCCAGACCTGATTACCTGAGGCAGAGAAACCTCATCGTGTGGCTCGAATGTGACGCGAATGACAGGAGGCTGAGGTAATCATTGGGGGGGGAACATGGCCAGGTGCCATGGGTGGCTTAGCGGTGACACGAGCGGTGCTAGGTGCACACGCTACACAGAGCGGCGACCCCTTCGCAAGAAGGGCGTGGCACTCGCTCGTCGAAGCAAGTCTGGATCTACTCCGAAGGGACAGGCTCGGAACGAGGAGACGTGGCTCGGGTATCCACCAGCTCGGGGTCCACAAAGCCATCGCGAAGAGCGAGGAGAGGAACAAGGGAACGAGGGTCACGTATTAAAATATGCATCAATGTATCAAAGTGTTCGCTGCCATTGTTTGCACTGTTAATTGGTGCATATATCAGAATCTCTTCGGTGGCTTGGAGGCGCCATTAAATCGCCCTCCGCGCTGAAATGACGGGAACATGGGTGACCTGGCAGGGTCCGACTGAAGGTTTTCATGTAGGATTTAAGGTCACAGCCCTTGGAGACACGTGGACAGAATTACGATATCTCCCTCTCTGCTGGCTGTCTGGGGGCCTGCTGCCTCTGAACAAATCCCACGCACTTGAACCTGAACAAATCCCACGCACTTGAACCTGAACAAATCCCACGCACTTGAACCTGGCTTTGAAAAAGCCTGCATCAACTCATGCTCAACTAATTACTTTTATCCTTTGCACTGTATAAAACTATCCCTTAAAACCTAAAACAGGTCACCTTTCCTCTTTCAACTTGACCTTTATTCCTGCCGTCCATCCTAATCCTTCCAACTCCTTTGAGAAAATCAGTGCTCTCGTCCGAAAAAAAGACCTTTTGTTTTTCATTACGTTTATAGAACCACTTCCTTTATCTTTGTCTGTGTTTATATGTGTGACCCAGGTGATGAAATTCAGCTTTGAATGCAAATTCATCTAAAATCTTGTTGAGTTGGATCAAACCTTTTTTGTGTGCGGTCTGATCAGAATTTCACTGTTTTTTATATTAGCCTGAAAATCACCACAGCAGTTTAATGTTTTTTTATTTAATTACAAAATTATTAAAGGGTGTTTTAATGTGATAAAATGGGCTACCCAAAGTACTGAGCTGATATATATCTTAAATTAAGATGCTTAGCTGTTAACGTGGCAGCTTTGTCGATCAGTGTAACACCTTCTGTTAACGAAAACCTTACCGTTCATTCAAAACCCTTTCTACCATTTAAAATAATTTTCTTTCATTCCAAAACTTGTTTTGGCCAATGTTACAGTCCATTCTCTTTATGCTTTTACGATCACCAGATGAACAAGATTAGCAGAGGATAGCGAGGACAGAGAGCACTGAATTCCAGGTCACAGGGACATCTCTGGCCCTGGACTTTAACACACACTTCCCCCCTTAATTAAAACAATAAATCTGATTTGTTTCCATCTTGTTCTTTTTTTTTTTTTTTTTTTTTTACAAGCAGAGCTCAATGTGTGGGAACTTCCCAGGACTTTCATTCTGCTCCCCAGGTGCGTTTACGTCTCGCATGAAACCTGAGCAGGGGTAAATGTGCCAGCCCCTGACAGAAAAAATGCTTTTAGGAACTTCTTAAACTCTGTTTAACAGGGTGTTTTTAGTGCTCACTAAAACCCCGGCCATGCCGCACGGAGGGACGAAGTGGCCTCGCATTAGACCACCTCCCTCCTCATGAACGGCTCAAGGGTTCTCCGAGGTCCGCCACGAAGCTCCAGAGATCCTGTCCTCCTCACATCCCTCAGGCGACTTACGGCCCGTTACGCTCATCCCGTACGATGGATCCGATTTCATGGTGATCGGATCACTATGGATGGATACGATATCACCATTTGGGATCTTCGGCAAGTGACCGTTCTGTCCTAATCTTTAGTAAGATAATGTTCCCCGGCACACATCATCACCCTCCCCTGAAGGGGCACGTCTGTCATCAGTCGGCTCCTTCACAGTTCCACCCCAAATGTCGAAAATCTTGCCGACAGGTGCATTTCACGTTCACACATTGGAATCAAAACCTTTTTTAACACCTGTCTAGGTGTTTGAAAGCTACATGTCAAAAATAAACACAAAAGCTAGCGGGATTTATTTTTGTTTGAAACAGCCTCGTGGAGAGTGGTGCTATGTGTTGGAAGAACGTTCGTGGCGTCAGCTGAGGGTCTGTTTTACAGTGTGCATACACGTGTTTCCCCGAGTCGGGGTCTTTGACCTTGTGTCCGTACCTGAAGGTTAAACACGCACCCCTCGACTCCCCGGGACCCACTGCCGTTCCAACGCCCTGTACCACTTGGCTGGGGCTTCTTGCCACTGAGCCCCTTTGACCCCCCAAACTCCCTTCCTTGTAAAAACAGCCACAGGAGGTCCGAGCGAGGGGAGAAATGGAAGCCATATGACTCAGGACAGCGCCTATAAATATGAGCGAGATCACAGAGCCACTTAATGTAAGGGGAGCCAGGTTCCCCCTTTTACCACCACATCTACAGTGTCTTAAAAAAGAGCCTGTCGTGTCATATGAAACCAATAAAACGTAAACACTTCCTCACAGTGAGAAGGGAAAACGTACGATCTTCCCCGCTTCATGACTCTTTACTCCTGCGGGGTGT
>JABFEB020000113.1:3941102-3951327 GCA_019775895.2 Stomatorhinus ivindoensis
TCTCAGCCCCCTCCCACCCCTACCCCCACCCAAGCTGAAAGGAAGAAGAAGAAAAGCTGGTCGTTAGACATGTCTTTCATCTGCAATCCACCCTCGAAAAGCGCCCGGAGATTCCTGCTCCCCTAAACCACCAGTAATGACATGGGCTTCGTTTAAGTTTTTCTTCCAACGGACTTTTTTTTTTTCAAGTATTCATATCGGCTACAAAAAAAACTTGCCTTTTGAATTGATGGCCTGTCAGAGACTCAGGGAACAGCGTGTCAGGATGACTACCACGTGATAACAATTGCGATCACAGATGTTACTAACACAAAAGATTGTGCCTCGGAGGTCAAGGGTCTGAAACTGATGAGGGACCCTGATTTATACTGTTGTCACAATAATGATAATCCAGAGTTGTAGTTAAAGGAATAAGGGTCTCCTTCCACCAGGCAGGATGACATGAATTCTTGAAAAGTTTAAGTGTACCCATACAGTTTGTTTGCTTTTTCAGGTTTTCCTGTGTGACCTTGTACACGCTAGGCTACTTCTCCCTGTCAAACACTTCTAGCCCCATAATTCTCGGTAAACTATGTCACACCTTAGTCTTCACCCAATCCGTTTGGCATGCTGTTCCAGGAAAACGGTCTTTGTTGGTGCCCCAACTAAGTGGTCAGTGCTGGTATCACTGGGACTCAGGTGGGAGAATTTGTGCACTTACAGGGTACACAGTCCGCCAAGGTATATAGTAGCAGCAGACTTTCTCCCCTAGACCCCAAACATTTCATCCCACCATCTAATGACACTACCAGCCAGACCCTTACATGAAGACCCACAACCCAATTCCGTGACACTGCTTTCCCTCCTGGAGTGGATTGGCATCATTTATTTCCTTTGCTGTCATGTCTCCTAGCTTTTCACTTGTAATCAATCTGCTTTTGCTTCTAACCTATCAGTTTAGCACCCAGTCGTAGAAGCTGACACGTACTGCAAAGTTGCAGTGACAGCACTGGTATGAAAGACAGTTCCGATTCGCAGTGATTAGCAGATGTGCAGCTGGTGGCGGTGGTGCAGCGGCAGGGAGCGTGAAGATAAGAATCAGGGGTGCAGTCGCGAATGTTCCTGTACATCTATCCAGTTTTCATCCTATGCCTGTCTTTCTGTGCCCCAACAATTCTGATGAGTGACCTTTGCTGCTGTTCACCTTGCTTCACCCAAGCACTCAGCCGGCTTGATTCTTTACAGTAAATCTCACGGATCGGTGTACAATCAGGCCATTGCTCTCCGGCACTTGAAAGAGCCACGATTGCGTACAGTCTCCGCGGAGATAGACACGGAGCTTGCAATTTGTCGGTCACATACGCTCTGCGCTCCCCACATGAATGCCTGGGCGCTGCGGGTCTTGACCTCCCCAGCAGGGAAACATCTCGTTTTCATGTCTCTGCCCCCCAGCGACCTTAAGCTTCCTCCTCTAGGACCAGCAGGAGGTTCCAGCAGGAGCATTGGAGTCTCGTTCTTTGCTACCAGGCTACACAACTAGATATTTTACTGAAGTAGCACAACTATCTTTCTGTTAGACCCTTCTGATGCCTGGAACCTGTTCCCCTGTTATATTGCATTTCTACACTGGGGGAGTCCTGATTGCCAGGAAGGGTGTGTGCATGCTTTCAAGTAGCCTAGCAACTCACTTGAATTTAAACATCCATTTCACTAATTTATGCACTTCACAATGGCAATTATGCTGCTGCATATATGAATAATTCCACTGTGTCTGAATTCAATCGCTTTAGTCTGATCGGTAAATGTTCCATTGAATCATTGTTAGAAGAAAAGCATTGCATATATGAATGGGCAATTTGTTGTTGTTATAAGCTGTATAGAATGCATTTTAATAATGACCTTTTCAGGTACATACCTTTTATTTACCATGTATCTGTACTAGAACATGCAAATTGGTCATTTCTGGGTCTTACCGGGTTTAATCACACTTGCTGATTACTATTAAATGGCTTCCGCCGCATTGTTGTATCAATTCATACAGCCACTAAGAAAAGGAAGCCACTATTTTGATGTAGGAGATAACATGGAAATATCATAACGGATGAGATGACTGGTCACTGGAGACAGAACCTTCTGCACACCGCAGACCAGACAGCGCCTGTCTAATATCCTGCATCTCTAACCTAGGAAATTCACTTGTGACCAGTAATGACAAATGGCATCGAGGAGAGGAAGAGAGGTATCCTGCACTCAGCACCGAGAGTGAGAGCGATAGGGAAGCAAAGCAGAAAGCGAGTGAAACACTCAGGAAAGGGGGCAGATCGCAAGTGACAATTTAATTAATTATTCCAAGCAGGTGTGAGAAGAGCATAAATAATGCACTCCAGCAATGTGGCGTTTAGGGTATCTAAAGCAGGAAGGGGAGTAGGAAGGTCAGTCCTGAGCTCATCATATGGGGACCGGTGCGCTTCTCGGTCATTTGCAACATGCTGACATCATTGCAGCCCAATCACATCAGTGTATGCCATAATTATCATGACAGGCGAGCCTCTCCACGGCACGCCCAATAAACCGCCGTATGAATCACTCGGCGTTTGCTTCCAACTTGCCTCACACGCCTTAAATGCTGTGGCGGGGCGACGCATTGGGAAGCATATCCGACATGCGGTGTGTCCTGGGCAGATGCCGCGTCGACCTCCACAGCTGACATGACGCTGATGGCAAAACCCCTAATGATTAGCAGTGATGATGGTCTGATGGCACACGACGTATTTGGATTTCACGATTATTCACCAAATAGACAGAAGCAAGGAGAACTTTTAAAACTTTGCTTGAAAGAGGCATCCACTGGACATATATTATGACCCTTATATATAGGCTGTGAGATGTACACTTTTGATTATAAATTAATACTGTTGTAGCTCTCATTTGGTGTACCATGTACCATTGTGTACCATGAACCAGTGTGTACCATGTACCGTGGTGTACCATGTACCGTTGTGTACCATGTACCGTGGTGTACTATGTACCGTTGTGTAGAATGTATCAATGTGTACCATGTACCATTGTGGAGAATCCCCTACTCTTTTATAGAAAGCCATCAGTTGATTTGTGCCACTCATCATTTAAATTTGTTTTCCCAAAAAGAAGCAACTTTAAGCTGCAGAAGACCAACACTGTGGTTTAAACTTCTGGGCATATAGACACACAGGATGGTGTTCGACACGTTCAGCATGTTCAGATGGTAATTATGGGAAAACTGGAGAAAGGACTCAGGGCCAAAACATAAGTCAGGATGACAGGACTAGAAGCGTGAAAAGACCTCAGCCGGCAAGATGCAGCTGTTAGTTCTCGTTAACAGATTGTTGCACAATACCAATTAACGAAGAATCTCAATGACAAATGTTAGCTTGGTTTGCACATGTCTTCAAATGAATTACACTTATTGACTATTCTTTTGCTGGAGTTCTTCATTAATCTGCATTTTATGCAGTCATAGATTAAGTCTTTAACAAAGTGTAATTGGGTACAAATGCTTACTATCACTCAGGATAGTAAGGCTGGGTTCTCCCACATTCTCTGCACCTGGAAAGTTTAGGAAAAAGATTTCAGCCAAACCAGGAGGAGATTTAAATATTCATCCGTCTGCAATCCAACCACTTAAGCACCGATTCTGGAGCTTATCCCAGACAGCAGAGGGCATGAAGCGGGCAAATGCTTGGTAGATGCCACATGACTTGGAGACATACATGTCTTGGCTGTCAGGTGGAAACGGTGTACCTGAAAGAAACTTACAAAAATGACAGGGAGAACATGCAAGTCCCACAAACACAGAGTGAGATTCAAGCCCCCAACCCTGGTGGTATGAGACCACAGATTTTGTCTAACATGTTGTCGAAAAAAATACATATTTATGGTTTCCAGTGAATGAAATACAATATCCCTCAGTTTATTATTATATATTACAATCATCAAACACTTCAAAGAAAGCCTACAATCATTTGTTTCTTGTCCTTAATCCACACAGACAGAATCGGTCCCCATAATGGCTGCCTGCTTCCACTCACCCTCTCAGTCTGAATGATGGAGTTCATGAACTTCACTGTCAATGGCTAGCTTTCATGGGAAGATTCATAGTCTTAGTTATGGCACCGGCCTTGTCACAGGGCAGTTCCTGATTTTGCAGGAGGAAGTGTTTCATGAGAGGGACACTGCAGGCTGATTAAGCCCCCCAACAGCAGGCCAAGGTGGAGAGGATGGGGGTACAAGGCTATACTGCCATCCATCGGTGTACCGGGTTCATGCAAGGATGCTGGGAGACAGTATGACCCCCCAACATTGCATGTCCTATGGACATCCAACCTTCAGCAGGTGAGTAGGTAGTGGATGTACTTCATAAACCTCCATCATATTGATTTATGCTGCTGTTCCTCTAGTCCACACCTCTTCCAGTCAGATTCCATATTCTGGTCTTCAGAACTTGTCTGGGATTGCTGAAGAGATGTTTCGGATCTTCTTCCACAGACGTGTCTCGATAGTGCCTTCCAGAAAACAGGCAGAGGACACCGATCTGCACAGGCCTCCTGTCACTGCGGTCCAGGGATGCGGCATCTCTGAGAACTTACCGCCGACATCAACAGGAACATAGATGTGTATCTGCACTTTGGTGTGAAAGGCCCCGTCCCATACAAGAGAGCCAGGCACAGGGCTGCCATTTCAGACTCTCCTCCTCAATCTTCTGGCTTAGAATGAGTGTGTTGTTGGGTACATAGGCCAGAGAAGGATACTCGTTAGAGATGCTCTGCGCTGAGACCCAAAGCTGGGAGAATGCTAGCCATCGAGGACATCTCTCTTTAATAGACGTTGGAGCGGAGTGGTGTGTCTCAGGGAAAGTTATACCCAGGAGATGTGTGTTCTGCGGATGCCAGCTGTACCAAAAAGCAAACAATTTTGAGTTTTTCTGTCAAATTTTACTTAACTTTTGTGTATTAATCAGTTTATCTTTATTCAGGTAGCAAAAATGAAGTAACTTTATGCACCTGCAATGCCCACTACTTCGGACCTGGGACTGGAGGGTATTGTGATCAGACCTTGGATATAAAGGAACAATCGGAAGCAGTCAGGCCATCACGGTGTGGCCTGCCTACCGGTAGGATCACATCAGGCCTTGGATATAAAGGAACAATAGGAAGCAATCAGGCCATCACGGTGTGGCCTACCTACGGGTAGGATCACATCAGGCCTTGGATATAAAGGAACACTAGGAAGCAGTCAGGCCATCACGGTGTGGCCTACCTACCGGTAGGATCACATCAGGCCTTGGATATAAAGGAACACTAGGAAGCAGTCAGGCCATCACAGTGTGGCCTGCCTACCGGTAGGATCACATTCCGGATCCATCTCTTGCGGAGCCTGCCTGTTCCAGACCTGCGTAAAACAGCAGTGGTGTATTTCCCAGTTTGTGTTTAGTAGCTGTAGCTGTGGTCTTGCTGGGAGCGTTTTCCTTCCTGCCATGCTTCCCACCTGTCAGTCTAGATTTTTAGCATCTTGTAGCCAATCTCAGGTGGACCTGACAGGTCTGTTGATTTGCTTTAATGCATCCTACAGCTCCAGAGAAACCGATGCTGTAAAGCGCGACGGCTGAATTGATGTCTCACTCCCCATCCTACTGTCTGCCTCCAAATGTGAGGGTTAGGACAGGAATGTCTTCTAAATAGCTGGCAGTTTAGCCATTTTCCTGCTTTCGCGACGGATCTCCAGCGAGCAGCACATCGCTGCCACGGCCAGGGCCGCTCCTGCGACCTCCTATGTGCAGTAAACACGACTTACAACTTCCAGAGCGGTAGGTCCACCCGCCACCATTCAGACTCGTTTTCTCACTGGCCAGCTTGGATCACTAGACGCTGCCATCAAAGGCAGATGGAGGACCGTCAACAGCTGGCAATGTTTCCAGGTGAGAAGTGATGCAGAGAGGCCAGTGACCACCAGCACAGCAAGAGGGTCCGGCTCATCGTGGGTCGCCCTATACGCAGCTAGTATTCTCCGGCAGATCATAAAAGATAATTGAGCTGCCTCACAGTTTTAACTGTGATGGAGGAACCGCTGCTGAGGTGGTCAGGGAGAGACGGGGAGGCAAACCTGCTAAGGGAGGCAGGCCTTCTCCCGCTTCTCGGTGCAGGAAGCCAGGCTGGGTTCTTATGAGAATAAACAGCCTTGTGTGCTTGAAGAAGGCCCAGGATCCAACATCCACAGGCCTTCTACACCATCATCTATTGGCGATGTGTTATTCCAATAACTGCACTGCTAGACAGACCTTGCATCCCAAATTCAGTCCGATCGGCAGTAACTGTAGGGGTTTTGCCTAAATGTGGAGGAATGTGGCCTAATGTGGCCCGCAGCTGCCATTAACGTGAGCTGGAAATATCGACATGGCACTGGAGACAAAGCAAACGTTGCCTCAGATCCCAGTAAAACGCTCAAGAAATCGAGAAACCGCTTGCAATTACACGCAGACAAATCAGCAGCAGTCGCTTCTGACTTTATTGTCCGCGGTATACGGCGGCTCAGGGCTACCCTGTCCGTGGCAGAAATGTCTGGAAAAGTGCTTGGGAAGTTGGCGCCAGGTCGACAGGCAGCTCTACTGCGCCGCGTTTCCTGAGGCGTCAAACTGAGGAAAGCGCTTGTCTGAACCCAGACGAGAGCAGCTCCGTCAGACGCTATTGCTGCAGAATACAAAGCCGCACAGGTGGATACAAACGTCACCTCGAGTCCAATGCTGAAATTCCTGACCCTGGATAAAGTGCTTTGCTAAGACCCTATGGCCAGAAACCAAACTAGGTGTCCGATGACAAAAAAATAAGCCTTCTTATGCACCATAAAAACATGATCTCTTCTAAGTTAAAAAAAAATTATTAATCAAAGAATATATCAAGCTATCCTTCGTAACTGCTTATACAGTACATGGTTGTGGTGAACCTGGAGCCTATCCCAGAATGCACAGGGCAGAAGGCAGGAGAGAGCAATCCATCACAGAACACACCGTTCAGATACTATGGGCAATTTAGGGATTAAGACAAAACACCTAACCACATGTTTTGGACCTAAAAGAAGCTCTCACAGACACAGGGAGGACATGCATACTCTTCACAGACAGACCAGGGATGATGAGCTTCAAACCCCAAACCCCAGAGGTGTGAGGTTATAGAGCAACTCAGGGGGCTGCCGCATCACCCCAACGACATGCTGTCACATGGAAAGAATCTGGTTTATTGTTCGAAATAAAAACTCTACACTTTATTTTGAAATACAGTGAGAAAGCCAAGTGTTCTTCAGGAACCCTGTAACCCCAGCAGCCTCTGCTCTATGTACACAGTGAGACACCAAGGCTGCATATGTTCTGTGTGTCTCAGGGAATCTAATTCATTCGCTGAACCTTTATTAAATCAGTGGCCCATTTATTCAAGTGAGACTATCAAGCAGATCTATGGTAATATGGTGCCCAGAAGCAGGACAATCACATTACTGGGCGCGGACCCGCTTACCTCCCGTCTCTGCTCTCTTCCGGGAGGCTGTACAGAGCACAATGAGCGAAGCCCCAACACTCCTCCGTCTGCACCCTCTCCTCCTACCCCCACAACCTAAGCAGTATAGTCCCAACCCAGAATAACAGGGATCTTCAGACGCCACACTCATGCAGGGGGGGGGTTCCTCTTTGTGTTACCGCACAGTCCGGACACCCCGGACCCCCTCCACCTCCCCACAAAGACAGAACATCTGCGACCATTTCCTTTGCGAAACGTGAGATGCCTCGTCCTCTTCTGCCTCCGTGTAGCTTATATTGACCCCCCTCCACATGACCACATAAACAGAAACATATATAACGACACATGGGTCCTGGTGGGGGGTGGCTTTAATCTCTTTAGACAGATACAAAGGACAAGAGGCCAGCACAGCCTAACATAAACAGTCTCCCTCATCATTATACATTACCTGCTATATCACATGCTATACAGGAAGCAGGGTTAGGGGCAACAAAACTGACAAATTATTTTCAAACAATTAACCTGTCTGACCACAAACCTCCTAAGTCTCCTCTATAGATATACAACAAACTTTCTCTCTCTCTCTCTCTCTCTCTCTCTCTCTGTCACACACATACACACGGGTTTGTAATTATATCTTCGTGGGGACTCTCCATTAATTTATATGGGCAAAACTGTAATCCCAACATGATGACCTTAACCCCTACCCAGCCCTAACCTTAACCATAAGTAACCAAACAAAATATGAGACTTTTGACATTTTTACTTTCTTGATTGCATTCACAAATTTTTGTGGGGGCCTGAAAAATGGACGTCAAAATTTCAGGTTTTTATCACATTGTGTGGAACATTTGGTCCCCACAATGTAATATAAACTTAACCCATGCACACACACACATACCAGTTCCATAAAAAAATTGGCATCTTTAAAGTCAAACATTCATAGAGATGCATTTAAAAGTTTATACACCTTTTACCTTTTATTTCGTCATACTTCAGTTTTTAAGAGAGAGAAAATCCGCGGTACCCTGTACACGATCTTGCAGAAATTATTATTATCATTATTATTGTTGTTGTTGTTGTTGTTTTTATCTTTTATCAAACAATAGAGAAATAAATTAAATTAAAATTAAAAATTGAACACATACCCACACACACACAGGCACACAGGGTTCATGCGGATCCCCGCTCACCAACGGCAATCAGGAAGACGCTGTCATGACCCAGATAATTGGTCGAAAAATCTGGCCTCTGCAATTTCATCAATTTGCCATTTCCACGTGTCGCCCTCAGCAATGGGCGTGCGGGGGCAGGGGACAGACGGGGGGGTGAGGCATGCTCCCCATGTTTCTCCCAGCCGTTGCGATAGCAACTCGTCCATGCCGGGCGCCGTGACGCAGAAATGGTCGTCCACACCCCAGTCTTCGAGGGAGGGGGTGAGAGGAAGCAGGACACTGATCTGTCTTGCGCCATATGCCGCGTGGCAGCAGAGCAGATCTGATAAGAGGGGCCGTGCAGATGCAGCCAGAAGGCCTTCCAGCGTGACTTTTTCAACTTACTCTTTGTCTGCTTTCATTTCATTTTCAGGAGGAATCCAGAAGCAAAACCACTATCTGGTGTCAACACAGAATGTACTACACATGTCCTGAGTCGTAGTAGCTTTTGTATTTTCTGTTGATGTGCACATTAGACAGCTACCTTATTTTAAAAGCAAGTAATCCTCTCTGAGCTGGGGCCAGGCTGACAGTAATCTCCATGGCTGTAGTATGTTACCACTTAAGCTCTGCTCACCGTGCTCGGGACAAAGGCCTCGCACCTGCATGTTTCTGTAGGCCGTCTGCCTCAGGTCACACGCGGAACCCCGACGGAACCCCAACGGAACCCCAACGGAACCGCAATGCCCTCATTGCTTGAGGGATGCACTCTTATGGCAGCGACCAAAACACACAGCAGCCCACGGGCCGGACCGGTCAGGGCAGAGAAACCTCTGCTGCTTCACAGCGGTGCTGGATTCCGATTGGCAGGACAGGCTGTGACAAGATGCGGGGGTGGGTTTGTTATGAAGCAGCAAAGCTACAGCAGTCCTGGTTACCAACACGTGCACATTTACGCAAAGCTCTCCATGAAAACAGACAATCAATCCTCATAATCATATTCTGGAACATCAAGGGACTCCAAATGTTGTGATTAAAGTGTAGTAACTAGCATTCCCCTGTCGCTGAAACACCACAAAGCCCACAAGGCTCACACCAAGCCTAGGAGGTCGGAATGCAGAGAACATTGTACGCAGCGGCAGGCTGTTACTGTGTACGGCTCCCCGCATTAGGAGAAAACAAATTATGTATGAAGTCGTCTTGAAATAAGCAGGTGATACAAAAAAAGAGATTTAAAAAACACAGGTTCCAATAAAATGTGACATTCTAAAAGACGGGCTGGCCTAGATCCAAAGGGAAGGACAGTCTTCAGCATGACTTATTTCGTCAACTTGACAGATAGTCCCGACGTCGGGCCTCACCTGGGATTAGGGCGAAGGCCGTGAGGGTGATCCGGGGTGGGGGAGCTTCCCTGCATGATTGACAGGCACCCACAGACATCCAGAAACATAGGTGAGGGCCTGAGGAGTAAGCAAGTCAGATGGAGCCTTTGGGAGTGACAGACGAATCCCCACTCATAGAACCGCACCCCCCCCCCCCCCCCCCCCCCCA
>JABFEB020000113.1:3986055-4030380 GCA_019775895.2 Stomatorhinus ivindoensis
CCTTTATTTATCCCCATGGGGAAATTCCTTTTTATGCCTCCCTCAACTTGCTCTTTGTAGAGCAAGCTGTCCGCAAAAAAACACAACCTTGGCTCTTTTCCCCTCTTTTTTCGTCTTCATTATGCACCTTCTTTATTTAGTCCCAGATCCGGTTGGTGAAAAGAAGAAAATCTTTGTAAGTCATATGAAAAAAAACAGCACTTCAATTTTTTTAATGGATTTTTATATATACGACTATAGATTTTTCTCCCTCTGTGGCTGAATTTTATAGACCTCTTAATCATAAATACATGACTGGGGCCTAAAGCAGGGGGTGTATTCTGTTGGCTCATCGCAAACTTGTGCTCTCTGCCCTAGCCTTCTGCCCCAGCCTTCTGCCCCAGCCAGATCTTGCTTCATACAGTGGCTGTCTCTGCTAACGTAACTCAAGCTGTAAGCATCCTATGATATCAAATCTGAGTCTTTCCACCCCAACTATTATTGTCTTAAACTTTGCCATCATCGCGTTACACATTTTACATTTCGCCTGTTCGCAGGCTATGGTAACCCCACGGTGACACCTATTTTGGAGCTCAGAATTAGTTCCAGGAAATACTTTCTGCCTGGTAGGATCTGAAAATGAGGCGGCACATCTGCAGCAAGGTCCTGCTTTTTGGAAGCTCCCCGCTGGTCGGCGGCCAACACCAACACTCCCACCGCTGTGCTGCCATTTTCACCCCCCGACGCCCCCCATTATGATTCTGGCTGGGCAATTAAGACAGATTTCACCTGCTAATTTCACAGCAGATTATGTACATGTCTGGATGGAGAGGGAGACACACACGCACACGCACACACGCACACACACACACACACACACCATGTCGCCCCTGAGGAATTCCGTAGGGCTGTATCACGAACTTGAGCTAATGTCATGTGACCACGTCATCTGCTAACCACTTCAATCAACTGAACCGTTTAAACTTTCAAACCACCGTTTACTTTAAAATGTGCACTCAGACCCACTTCCAGTTTAAGTTGTGTGTCAGCAGGCCGACCCCAGTGCAGCAGTAAATTCTGGAAGGCTCGCGGATGAAGGTGAACAAAAACAAATGGTTTTTACTGCAAATGGGAAAGAGTGAACTGTCTAGCTTCCCTGTCACGTCATCAGCAGTACTTTGCGGGCCTAACCCAGGTACTTGAGGGGCGGTAAATGCCTACCTGCATCTTAGCCTGCCTATGCCTGGAAGCACAGGGTATTCTAACCCATGAGATTGCACCCAGTCATGCACTAAGAGCAATTTAGAGGCAGCCCACCAAATATTCATGTTCACACAAACAGCCCATAACCCCAGGCCTTGTGAGGCTACTGCAACCTGCCTGGCTACCAGACCTATCAGTCACCGGCTGCATGAATGAGTAAAACGTGAAAGCTGAGAGAAGGTAAGAGAATCATTCTTTCCGTGATTTCCTGCACGGTACTTCATGCTTAGAAGGACAAGAATCCTTTGCCAAAACCACATGGAAGAAGAGCTTCATATCAATTTTAGAGAGAATTGAACTGCACTGTTTGTACTTAAGGATATGACCCTCAACCGTGACTAGTAACATAAGTAAAAGATGTTGTGGGCTTAGATCAACAGTGTAGGGAGGGTTATAACATCTATGACATAGATGTCTGGCACCATACCACGAAATATGTAACACACACCGACAGGAATGCTGAGGTGGGGCATGGCTGTGGTGATGTCATTCTTGTCACAGAGGGTGCAGGCTGCGTGTGAGGGCGCATACCACTGAAAAGCTTGTTTAGTGATGCAAATACACCTTGAAAGTTCAGGTCCAGAAAGTACAAATCCAGACCAAGGGTTTGTTTCAACCAACCAGTTGAGTACTCTGTGATTGTGACTCTTCAAACTCAACTGGTTGGTTGATATAATATCTTGGTCTGGATTTGTACATTCTGGCTCCGAACTTTAGTAACTTCCCCAACACTGCTGATCAGAGTAAAAACAAACCTGGTTAACAGAAGTGAAACACTGATATTTATATGAATCTTCGCTACAGGACTATAAAGTCCCAGATGGCTGCAAACTAAAATAAAATACATTTGTAACCGCAACTCCGTATACCTATATTCATCTGTTCTATTATAAGTACAATGTAAGTTTTAGTAAAATACTTATTTTTAATGAAAAAATGCATAATATATTGGATAACATAGCATAATTGGTCGATATTGGTTAAAAAAAAATCTCCATCAGGCGTCAATCTCTAAGAGTCAATCTTAACCAATACTGCCAGCTGATATTTAAACTTTATTAAGTTCGCAGCTAAAGACACAAGTACTGAAATCATGGAGATGATTGCATTACATGATCAGCATTTTCCATAGTGGGGTTCATTCACTACTTACCAGAAGTCTCAAAACATTGGCCTGCTACATGTTTATAATTCATTATTAAATCTGGCCTATAGATCAATCTTTTCTTTTCCACAGAATAAAACACAAAGTAACATCATTTCACCAATCTGTGTCAGGGAACTCAGATAGTTATTCCACTAACACAAGTGGCTCAGATGTGAGCCAGTTATCTACATCTGAGATACTGCACAAAAATATATTCATATCAGTTAAAATGTACACATTGTCGCACTACTATAATCATAACAACATCCACCCCACACTTGTTAAATGTGACTTAAAAGCAACTCTGCTCTACAGCACCCCCCAGTCCTGGCATCAAAATACTCTTGCAAGGTATGTTGGTGCAAGAAGAATGAACATGAAGGACTGCGGATGGTCCAGTGCTGTGGTGTGTGCATCATGGCGCATCCGCAGTAAGTATTAAGCAGACCTATAGGGACACGTGGAGCACCGTCAGTCTCCAGTTCAGCTCCTAACAGCTTTATTGAGGTAATTAGGAGCGACACACTTTGCTTCTGGTGTTTGAAGTGTCAGCCAGGTGCTAATTAAAACACACATTCTCTAAAACATACAGGACTGCAGCCCTCAAGGGCCTGGGTTTGGCACCTCTAGTCAAAAGACACAAATGCCCAGCTCCACTGCGACAGTGTGAGTACACTGCATGTTAGCTAGACATTGGAAGCTTGCAATACCGAAAAATAAAGCCCCGGAAAGTGTGCCTGGTCATCCACCTCCAGGGACCTGGACTGCAGCAGTCTTCTAGGTCCTCTGGGCATTTTCACTTCATTGCCCTGCTGCTAATGTGCTAGCTATATCACACAGCCATATTGGATTGCCATAAGGTAGCATGACAAAGCTGTCCCTCGTACAGGATCGTCTGTCTGACACAGATGGTGTTGCGCAAAAGAAAGGCCTCTTTTCATATTCTTTTCTAAGAAAAAAAAAATCAGCCAGAGGGTGTGTTGATATCACCCATTGTCATCCATTTCATACTCATAATCTCTTGCAGAGACGCAGGCTTCCTTCGTAGGTGTCTGGATATCAATGCTTCTCTGCTCTCCCGAGGCGAAGGCCGAACACTGCAATAGGGCACTGCCGAGATTCCTGCGACTAATCCCATGGATCTGCACACATATCGAGCGCAGCACAAAGTGCACATCGCGAGTTCGTTCTCCAGCCGGCAAGATCCGCATGGTTCTCCGAGAAAACCACGACCGGGTCGGCGCCCGCGAGGAACTTGCCCTTTTCGCTGGCTTCAGGAAACACTTCGGGGCCAAAACAGCCCATGGATGGACAGCGGGAGAGAAAAGGGAGGGGAGAAAAAAAAATGGATATACCGGACACGTCAGCGTGAGCCCGTGTTATTTCCAGTTTGGCCAATGGAGTCGGGTATCATTCGAATGCAGTAAAATGGCAACTCAAGCCTCCGGGCACACGGGCTAACATGTGTGCCTGCACTGTCCGTGTTCATTAAGCCCCCTCTCCGCAGAGACCCTGGCACGCCAGCACACAGGAACCGCACAGCCGCGCTACACATTTCCCAGGGTCTGCAGCCTGGAACCAATGCATGGCAAATAGATTATAGGGCTGCTTTTTTAAATTAGGACTTACTGTCTCCCATTCGGCTGCTGCATAAAAAGGGGCATTACGGCTGTATCAACACCAGAGGCATAGTACGCAGCAAGGGCTGAATCAGCGGGAGTCTTTGTAGTAACATTACAGAGAAGACAGTGATAACCCATTTTTTGTGACAGAAAACAAGGGCCACATATTGTGCTTGGTATTATTATGTTGCCGCTCTTGTTCTAATAGCAGTCAACATTTTCCCATAAAAAAATTTAGGCTCGTAGAATGGTATGGGGGGGGGGGGGTTATCTAGAACAGCTCTCAGCATTTTATGTACAGTTTGTGATTTTTATTTCTGTAATGGACAGAACACATGGGAAAGCAGACCGGCAATAAAAGCAAGATGAGGCAGGACAATACCAGCTAATTTCTGGCAAATGTCTAGATTATTTTAAAGATATTGATGTCAAAGACAGCCCCGGACCAGGTGGTGTATCACCGGATGCTGACATGATTAGCTGTAGTGGGCATCACTGTCAGTTAACAAGAACAACAACAATAATAATTTAAAGACCGTAATTTATTCAATATGTATACTTTGGCAGAACTTACAAAGCCATCCATCTAGAGAAGGTTATTATCTTGGACAGTGTTGAAGTTGTTTTATTACCAAAGACACAAACCCTGTAATCATAACTCTGAAAATCTGACTTATACTGAATGAATACACCTGTACAAAACAACACTGACCTTAACTAATGCAAATTTACCCACATGTTTCTGGAGCGTCATTACACTCAATGCGTGTGCATCTGGAGACTGACTGACAACCTCCTCCATTAATGCAGCATCTGTGTTTAGAACTGACAAAAAGCAACGCTAACAATTACCAATTAACAAATAAGAACATGACTTGGAGCACAACACCTAGTACACTTGGTTGCCTATCAAGAATTACCCTATTTCATTTCCTACCAGATTGCTCACAAATGCAGACAGCAGACCGACAGAGAACATACAGCGATGTGACTTCAGTGGTTCCAGGGTCATACTCCCTGTTCAGCTTTCAATCACCTTTCATCCAGACCAACAGAAGTATGCAGATTAGAACACTAAAATACAATGTGTCTCACCTCAAACTTTCACTTGGGAATTTTAACATTTTAATTTTCCTTGAATTCATTAAAACAAGGCGAAGGACAGCTTGTTACGCAGCAAGTCTCTCCTCCGGAGTGTGGCGCACATTCCAACCAGAAGGGGCACCATCACCTTCAGCTGACCCTCCAAAACTCCTCCTACTGTACCTCCTCCCTGGAAAACTCATTAGCGACACCCCCCCCCCCCCCCTCCAGACACAAACAAGAGCAATATGCTGGCAACCTGCTTTCTCCTTTGACGGAGCACTCGCCTGTCTGCCGCAGCACGTCTACTCAGGGCAAATTCACGCGGCTCCCACCCATAATTCCTGCCACCATGTAACACGTGTGAAGACTCAGCCACCACAGTATGGTTCCTATGCAAAACATACGCGAGCCTAGATTTACGGAGAATTCGACGGGACTATTTGCAGTTAGAGCCGCTAGACTTGAAACCGTAAACTTTCCAGGGCGCTAAATGAGAGTGGAGACTCCTTTTTTCATTAGCGAATTTCCCAAACTTCCAAAAATACTGTCAAGCTGGCGGCTGTTCTTTTGTCAGCCTGTAGACTAGCCTGTGTACAAGGAAGGGCTTGTCTCTTTCCCCAGTGGCAGCTTGCTGGAGCCTGCCTATGATTGTTCCCAATTTCCTCAGATTGTTTTTATTCTGAGACGGGTGCTGCATCTCTCGGCACTTAAAAGGTAAGGCGCAGCCCGGCAGGCATCCGGACGGGCCAGCAGTGGCCATGGTGCCGTTCGAAGGGATGGACACAATGACTGCTTTTTTTTTTTTAGGTGTATGTCACTGTGGGTTTGTGCATGTGGGACACATGAAGTTTATTATTAATTAAGGAGCAAACACATGGACTGTCTGTGGGTTCCTGAGGACCAGATTGGGAAACACTCTTGTAGAAGACCTATGCTCAAATGGAAATTAGTGAACCCAACCAAAGTCACCAATCCCACTCATCACACCTGCTGGGACCCACATGCTGCCTTGTCTCACGCCTCACACATGATACCCAGGGCCATAGGAGGGTGTGCTGATCAGGATCAGAATCCGCTGGATGGCAGAGCCTAGCTAAGTCAGCTAACAATCAGAATCCTAAAACATTATCTGCCCTTTTGATGTCGTGTAATTAAGAAAATATTGTGGGGGTATTCTTTTTGACATTGCACAGTTTTAAGACACAGCATATGTTCATGCATTTTTATCAGTTAATTCTCTTGTCAGTGGCTGTGTGACCGTTGACAAACTCACATAATCCATCAAAACACAACCGTGCCTTTTCATCCACGGGAAACGAGACATGTAATTTTGTGTTCTAGAAAAATGTAGTTGTTAACCCACAGTTCTTGCCTCACTATAAAATGGTTACCAGTTGTGGCCATGTCCTCTGAAATAAAATATTATCTGTACATGCCACACAGCAGTCCGTGAATTCAGAGGCTGTGCAGGTTACTATCCTGAGCAACATGTGCTGCCATTTAATGTTTGGATGAACTTGTTTTGCTTCCCAGCTGCCGGCATTTTTAAGCTTATGGAAGCTGTGCTGCAACCCGTTTTTCCAGCTCAAATAAATAACTGAAAGAAATGATAAATTTAGAATTAAAACACCCTCTGCATCTCTGACATGTCAGTGTAGTTTAATTTTCCCACAAAAATAACACGCACTACTGGGGGCAGATTGGGAGTAACGGTTTGGCCTAAATATATTCAGGTCTATCAAAGCAATCACGAGTCAGTGATAAGACCGGGAAGGGTCTGTGTGTTGGTGCAATTGTGCAAAGATTGAAAGAAATGGAGAGTCAAGAAAAAATGAAATGTTCATGTAGCTGTAAAACTGCGAAAAACCCGTGATGATCTCAGTGTCTTAGATATTTGTTGATATGAACAGGATTCACGTCATTTTTCCATGCTGCCTGTAAATAGTGGCATCAAATACCATCAAATGAGAATTAAATTAAACTAGGATCACCTCAATTCAGACACTGGTTTGTAATGAATGCAGCACTGCTGAGTGATAGAGGAGGAGGTCAGCTTAAGCCACTACTTCAGCCATGAAAGAGATAAACTGAGCAAGAGCTTCATTCAGAGATGTCACTATAGGGGAACTCCACACCAGTCGACTGCCCACGTCCACACAGACTGGGAGGGTTCCTCTTCCAAACTGACTCGTTCACACTACATATAAAGCCATAGGCTGCTTGCGGCTTTCATTTCCTTTCTAAATGTGTATTGTGCACTTGGAAGGTGTACATAACCAAGTATCAGTTATCTGGTGGTCAAACGCTAGTTAACAATATAAGATCAGGTATATCATCACCGAAAATGAGCATGAAAAATAGTCTGTTACCTTCATTAAGAACCTTTATTAATTATAATAAACACATACCTGCATCTTATCTCAAAGTAGGCCTACAAAATGAATTTGACCCCCGGAACAGAAAAACTGCTTTTCCACACAAGCTCTCACGTGAATAGCTTATGTTAAAGACGTCAAACGCGCGCATTACACGGTATATGTGCCTGTATATGCATTTAATTCTGATGCACTGATTAAAGCTTCATTCGCAAGTACCTCGTGCGCTCTGGTTAAAAGTGCCAACATATCAAATATCTTTTGACAATCAATTTAATTTCAAATATTGCCGCACAGTCATATTATAAATACTGCTACGAAATGTGGTATTTAGAAGTGGCTGCACAGCTAGAATACCGATGTTATTCGTTACAAATCTCAAACGTGAAAATGTATTAATAAATACGGTTGGTATGCGCAACCTAAAATAGTCAGTCATACACTGAGTTCTACATACCAAGAAGCTCTGAAATTGAATCCCACATTTGTATAACTGAAAGAGCTTTCGGTCTGGCCTCCTCCCAAGACTTGAGGTAACGGAGATTGGCTTGTGTTTGGCATTACCTCTAAATACAAGCGGTGAATAATTGATTACGAAAACTTTGCCTTCCAAAACGTGCGGGAAAAGCACGTTTTCATGTTTGAGACAAATTGTTGCACCTAGCCTGGAAGGATGCATGCGATATCATCTGAAATCGTATCATTCATATGCAGAAATTTTCATTGCAAGGGAAAAACAAATACTGCCGAAACTTTACACGTTAGAAATTGATATTTCACAAGTAGGCGATTACATTGAACAGATCAGTTTGCAATACAGCATGCTACCTGTGATTTTTTACAAGGACATTGACAAAACATATACATTTTGGTTAGCGTAAAGGTGAACACTATCTTTAAGTTTGAAGTTCTGCAAGAATGTCTGTTAAGGTAGATAAGCCCTTATGAATTAAAACAAAGTCGTAGAATGATTTCCGCGACTATACAAAGCATAAACAAACCATGGATCGGGAGTTTAGTTTCAGATAGAAAACCTCCCGCAATCACTACAGCCCGAAAGACAGGAGTGTCCACCGATCATCTCGCTTTAAATTCTCCTTTCTGTGTTTTGGTTCTCTTTTTAGCATTAATATGATTTGTTATCTTTCACATACTCTAAATGCAATTCATATTTTGGCTGGTAGACGCCGCAGGTCAGTGGTACCTCAGAACATCAAGAACGCCATCGACAAACCGATAAAGGTCAGTGATATACTTCTATACTTTCCGCCCTATATGTCAGAAATATGCAAAAGCACCCAAAAGATATATCCGTTGGAGTTTTAAGTTTGACATCTGAATCAGCTTCAGCAGCATGATCATTGTCAGTGAACGGCACCGTCGTTTGTGGATTCAGCTTTATAGTTGTATTCCTTTTTCCCGTTTCCGTGGCGTTTTCCTGCTCTGTGGTGGACTACTTCCTTCCGTCATATCAGCCTCCACATCCTCGTCTATAAGAGACATACGATTTTTTTCTGTACGAGAAACTTGTTAATAGGCTAATATAACAGTAGCTGTTAGTGACGAGTTCGGCCTGTTCCCATACGTCAAAAGTGCCAAATTTAAGCGTCATTAGAAGCAGTCCAAGAAGCAGAATTTCAAACTATCCCAGCACGCTGGTCAAATTTGTGTACCCTCGATGTACGTCATATAGTTATCACAGCAGTGTACATGTGTTTGGAAGTTCACACACCTCCCGAGTTTCATCTGCTTCAAAAGCACACGTAGGTTAGGGCTAACCTTATTCATTATCCGAGTTATTAATTTACAATTTAAATTTCGCATAATTGATTCACACATATTTTTGCCTATTGTTAGAAATAAGTTGTTAGAAAACATGATACATGTTCCTATACAATCCCAGTTAACATTTAGTCTTTTCTTTATTAAAGCCAAATTTCTCAGTTTTGCTTCTTAAAACGCATTATGATGATTGTTAGCCAACCATGTACTCATACAAGACTGTAGGAAAACATATTACTGTACCTCTATTATTATTATTATTATTATTATTATTATTATTGTCTTGGCCTTCGCCCGACATGGGACACGAGATATCCTAGAATTATTATTACTATTATTTCTATGGACCTGAGTCTGTCAATAAAAGTAATTGAATAGTAATAATAATAATAATAATAATAATAATAATAATAATAATAATAATAGAGGTACGGTTATGTTTGCCAAAGTTTTGCCTGTTCACTGCCTTGCGCCCATATAGGCTCCGGACCACCCGCCAGCCTGAATAGTACAAGCGGCTACAGAAAATAGACGGATGGCTGGATGGATGGATGGATGGAATACTAATAACAATATACAAAAGAAGACCAGCATCGTCTGTTAGGTTTCTTGCCATTATGTGAAATTAGGTTTTTCAACACACATGCACAGAATTATAATACACATAGTGTTTTATGCCTCATTCCAAAGACGCATTTACATATGTTACAACAACTGTAAGATATTTCAAATAGTATCATATTGGACTGCTGTTGTTATATCAGCCAATCAGAAACGCCTTAAGAGTAGAGATGGGCGGATTCTAAAACGAAGCGTATACTGTAGGTATACTGTACTTTACGGTTCAGGATTCAAAACTTAAAGAACTTAAGAGAATGTTATACGCCCATAAATGTTTCAATGACTATTACGGCCGAAGCATCATTAAAACACAGTACAGCATGCTACAGAGATCAGTTGTAAAATGGTGCTAGATAACGGATCTCTAAAAACGTTCGAGTGTTGTTAACAAACCGAAACGGTATGTATACTACATATGCATTGTTTAATAGCCATTAAAGCTGAGGTGTGATTTATTTTCGTTAATATAGCCTAATCTAAGAAATACTTCCACGAACCCTATTAAACTACAGGGAAACGATAAGAGAAATGAATGCAACGGGGATGCCGTCAGTCAGCACAATGAATCCTTCTATTGAACTTCACGTGTGCTTCTCTATGGGTCCTTTATAAATCAGCAAAATGAAAATTAGAAATATGATCAGTGCTTTTAATACTCTCAAGGAAACATGTATATTGGAGGAAAAACACTTCGTGGGATTTTTTCACTTCTAATGTAGCCTACTGTCGGTGTGACTACAGAACTGCTGCATTACTTTAATGTGACCAAACTAATTAGTTCGGGATTTTCACCGCCTGAAAAGTTAAAAAGCGTCTTCTGTGTGTCACAAAACGCGCGACAAAGTGTCATTTTACGAAGGTGTGCTTCGGAGACTGGTGTTGGCAAATACCGGCCTCTCCCAGGATTAAATCTAGGTCGGAGTAATGAGCTAATGATCTGACGACGGTTTCCCTAATCCCGCTAATTGTTTTCACCGGGTTAAAAGGTTTGGGCGATGACATTGTTTACAGTCCCCTCCTCTCGAGGAAAAAAAGACTTACGATGCAGCACTTCTGCGTTTGGGGGTGATAGAGAATATTGCGCATGAATAACATTAAAACAGACATAATTTACTCAGTCACACAACACATGGATACATTTGGAAAAGAATACATTTACTTATTTTTTATTAAAATGCGTAGGCTGTGATTTAATGTGAACGTGCTGTTTAAATGAAAAAGGCTATTTTATAACTTAAGTGTATTCGATTGTGTCCACAGCTCTTTTACCATTTTCACATTCGGTTTCATGTTTTATATATACCTGCTTCATCCGCACGGTTCATGTTTCGGCAGATGCACTTACATTATACGACGGTTTATAGGTTTGCACAACCCTATCAAAGACAGCGGTTACTGCTACACGCCCCTTCGCTTTGCTGTATGACAGCAATCATCTGCTTTTACTACGATCACACCTCAGGAAATCAACACAGACGAACATGAAACAAACACTTTGTAATATACACTATACTTTGAAATTATAGCTCAAAGGTATACACCAACACAACCGTTAATAATTATGAGTAAAACTACATCAATATACAAAGTATGATAAAGTAATCGGTAAAGGAGGATGGCGTATAAATAACTGAAACAAACTTTATTAGGGCTTAACTCAAAGTTGATCTAGCAAGGTAATTAATCAACTCACTGGGACTGATGTGGATTTCCATGTTAGGCCGCGCCCGATTCCACATTTGAACAGGAGCAAGTGAATTGGCGCGCGAGAGGATCATCGCGGATTGGTTATTTTATTAGCGCTGTCTACACTTCCTTAAACCTCTCTCAGACAGTGTGTTGTGTTTTTACAGTGTGTGCTGGTTGTAGTTTTAATGTACTGAAAAGGTTGTCTCTGGTGAAAAGGCTACTTGGCTCCACAGACTGCGTATACTCGCCATCGGATTTTTAGGGGCTTGGCATGGGCTAATATTTGGAATGAACTACAAATAAAACAAAAATCCGTTTTAGAGCTTGACTTTGTTTCATCTCCAAAAAACACAATGATGGGGAACACAATAGGGATCCTTGCTGTTTGGGCTCCTTATAAATGGCTGTTGGTCTTAGTTATGGCTAGGTGGGGATGTTGAGAAAGTGACTATTATGTTAGATTTAAAGGCGTTTATGTGTTATATAGGTTATTTTTTACTACTCATTGCAGATTTGTCATATTTGTAAATTGTTGGTTATAAGAACAAAGAACTCAATGTCTACTTTGGAGTGTCTGAGTCCACAGTGTACGTATTTTTGCATGTAAGAATGGTTAAAAATTGGCTTCACTCACAAAGTTGCTACAATTAAAATGCCGACTAAAGCAAACGTTATATGCTCATTTACTCATTTTCCACTATGTTTTTTCTTTTCCCCCAAATGTGGATCGGTGCCGATGTAACTGGCCCCGGGCTCTTTAGAATGGTTTTTAAAAAGAGCTTCCCCTCATAGTGACGTCTGACTACATGGTTCTGTCCACTCTGTCTCCATTATATGCAGCAGGTCTACGGCCACAGTCATCCGTATTCGGATGTTCTAATTACTGCATACTAGGGCTCTAGCGGAACTATCTGACAATCTGCACCAACACCGCAGTCCTCTTTCCCACCGTCTACGCATCTAACGATGTCAGGTATTTTGTTTGGCGAGTGACAGAACATGTATATGGCTAAATAATGCATTTGTTCTATATATATAGGGATTCAGAATAGTTTGACGTATTTCAAGAGGTTTATTATTCGTCAACTTCAATAATAGTATAAACAGGTTTCAGTTGTACGATAAAGGTTTGGCTCGTTAATTAAACATATATAAATATTTATTTTGTTCAATAAATTAAAATATGCCGAATATTCATGTATAGATTCGACTAAAATGTTCACATCATTCAGATACCGCAAAATGCCATTTCAGTACCACTAAGAAAGAAACATGGAAACACTTAATTAAATCACATCTACAGTCTGCGGGACGACTCAGGATGTAAAGATTAATTGGGGTTTTGGTTTAATTTCCTGTTTCAACAAAAAAAAGTCAGCTGCATCTTCCCATACGTTCAATTACTGACGCTTTCAATAAATGTAATGACTACTAACCGCGTACACCCATAACATTAAGTGGTCAACAAAAAAACGGTGTTTTTAAAAGATTTATCTAGGTATTTGAAAGGCAACAACAAACAAGAAAGTAAGTGTTAAGGATTGGCTATGGACAGTAAAGTGCCGGCTCTTTTCATTACTGAAACCACGTAGCAGGTACTGGAATTTGCGGGAAAAAAATATTGCGAGAGTTATTGTGCGCCAAAGTTATCAGCAGTGTGAGCAAACTGAACATCAACAAGCAGGCGGCGTGCTTATGTTATGCTACACATCACTGTCATTCAGGTAAGGGTATCGAGATGAATCAGCCAATTAGCGATGCAGGAAGCCTATAACTTTTCACTGTACTACATACGCGTGCTGAAAAAGCTTCTTCTCGCGACCCCCTGGTATTTTTAATGATTTGTGCTGGAATCCTGAATAAGTAAGTATATTCACCCAGTCATCCACCCACCGATCCGTTTTTCATTTCTCTCGTCCAGCTGAGGATCAGAGTGAGGAATCCTATGTGCAAATAAATACTATCTGTCCATTTACTCTTGATGATGGTTAAGTGACGCTGGTAATGTATTTCAGATCCTGAGGATTTACAACGCAAGAGGATATACATACTTGTGTAGAGTCATATAAATGTTTGTTATAGCCTGAACAGTTTATAATCCACAAGCCCACATTCACTAATGAAGGGGCTATAATAGCTATGCTGGTGTTAAACCCCAGCTAGCAGCAGAATTGTATTTAATCACTTCTTCCTTCTATCCATTTGTAGTCACTCTGTCCTATGTGACAAAAAAGGCGGAAGCATGTAGCTAGAACCAAGCCACACCCCGTCACATTTCACAAAAAGCAATATGGGTGAAGGAGAGAAAGGCACAAAGAGGGGAGAGAGAGGGAGAAGAAAGTGTGTGAGGCCCAGTCTCAGCAGAACACCGCATGCCTACGCCACTCTTCATTAGGGATTGTTCCCCAAAGATGGTTACAGACATGAGATAATGAGGTCCTGAGATGACGCGGCCCTCCAAGTTTGGACCGGAGCTGTGTGCTGCCATTTCACCAAACAACACTGTACATTGGCACTACGCTACTCACATCTAATTTGTAGCTCACAAAAGCTGATCTATCCCAAATCCCCACTAGCAAACAGAGGCCCTGAGACAAATCATATAATGTCCCACTTTATTCATTTCTCAACTAATTAACTGGAATCCCACCTCACTCACAGGACAATGCAATCTATGCCATAGGTCACAGGCCACAGTTGGCTGCAAAAGATTTTTGTGAAGGGCTAGGCTATGGCTTTTCTGTGGGTTATGGATGTAATGAAAAGATTGCCCTAAAGCGGAGGTTATGAACTTTTCACTGCTTTGGTTCTGAAAAGCAAAATGATTCAAAATAAGATTTTAATTGGAGTACTTGGTTGTATTCACACGTGGAATTTTCAGGTATGAAAAAAACAAGATGCCACATTTACTGCAACTGTAAAATAAATATGTGTAGCTTTGATGAAATAATTCTATGTCTTTTCCTATGGATAATATAAAAATTCCATTATTTAAAACAATGTAAGTGTATTTTAACAAATTGCAAAAGTTAGGATTGATGATCTGTAGAGCATCAGGTAGGCCTAATCCATCAAATCCTATGTAAAACACACAAAAATTAATTAATGATTACCTTCATTAATATCGTTTTTTCAAATTTTCCCTGATCAAAAAATCTATTGTTATACATTTGTATGAATGTTTGGGTGAAAGGAATGTACCATGATTTTATTTACGTAATGACGTCGGTAAGGGTGCCGGTAAATATCAGCTAAATGTAGCCTATATGCAACTATTCTTTCTAGCAACAAATCCATAATTACGATATAGATTAAATGCAAACAAGATAAATGTTTATTCTCCCAGTGTCAAATAAAATGCAGTACGTTTATTCATGAAATAAGCCATTTTTACATGTAATGCATACCACGTCACTAAAAATAGTATTGGCCATCTATTTACTTTGTTCCTAGGTTATAAGCTAGTCTATATCAAACAAAGATTACGATAACAAGACACTAATACATGCTATACCTGATGAAAATACTGCAGGTGTAGTATCTCTTCTAATCTACCTGAAGAAATTAATATTAAGCAGTACAGTGATTTTAAATATTTTAAAAATGCTTATAGTAAAAATCAGAATTGAAAGTTATTAGAATAAGTACGTTCTCTGCAAAAAGTATGTGTATGGTCAGTTTGCAATAAGCTTTCCGTAGAATAATCACTTCGCGTATAAATAAATATGATTGTATGAAATTCAGGCGAAATTGTATGTGTTGTGTGACCATAGATATAACCATGTATTTTAGTCAAATATCCTTACACTTTACATTGATTAGAGTTACATAAAAATGCAAAAGTTTTGATTTGTTCCAAGTTCCTAGTTTTACTGTATTCACGGAATATTTAAATTACGTATACTTTGATATTTAAGTAGCCTAGTCCTTAATCATGTAACATACATTAATATTTTCTTTCACCCTTATTGAGAAGTACAAAATGTGTTCACGTGTAAAACACATATTACGATAGTTTAGACGCAGCGTTTGATCACTGCAATATGTTCAAGTGGGAGTTGTAGTCCTTTTCCCATGCCCTTTCATTCTAGTAAAATCTATCAGACCCTCAGCAATAGCCCGACCAAGTTCAACTAACGTTCAAACAGTCCTCGTCATTACTTTAAAAACGACTTTATGCCTAACATCTGGAGGGAACTGGAATAAATCACAACACTTACCCCGCCATTTACGACTTATCTCATTTTCCCACCGCCTGTCCAGGTAAGTGTCGCGGCAGTTTACTGCTTATTTTTATTTTTTGCATAGCGTTTGTTTTTCTCTTTGTAATATTCACAAGTATTTCAAACGCAACTGGGCAGTGCTAATGTGTGCACTACGTAATACATAGTATCGCAGCGGTTTTCATGTCATGTCACGCAGTCGTGTTTGGACGGACCGCTTGTTTTTAGAGTAAATTTTGCTGCATCGTAATAGTTACGACGAAAGTAACACACATAATCATAAATATTACTACACCTACCAGCATATTTAGTTCACGCAGCGTCACGTCGTTCTCGAAATAACACAAGCAATAAGTTATAGTTATTTTTTAATGACAATGATACACAATAGCCTGTTTGTCACTGCAATAAGAAAATGCATTGATTCGAAATATTATCACAATGCATTGTGGAAGCCACTTCAACACAATACAAACGCAAAGCGCCTCGGACTATTCTGTCTAGGTAATTATTTTTAGTGGATAAACTTCAGCGCGCACGCACACACACGCGCGCACACACACGCACACACACATCTTCATATTAAGCATGCACAAATGAAATACAAATGTTAGCTGACAACCACAACTGAGTTTTTACTCATTTCTGGCTTATATGGAAAAGACCTGAAATTAGGATAACCCGCAGTTTTTTTACTGAATTATTACCCCCCCCCCCCCCAAAAAAATGCAATTTAAAAGGGAAAAACCGCGGGTTATGGCTTCTTTCCAAGACACTCCTCATAGGTCCAGGGCCACTTTAAGCAAGAGGAAAGAGAATATTGGCATTAAATTATACAGAAAGAGAGGATTAACCATGAGTGACAACCAAATTATAGGCGGAGAATTTTGCCTTGATTCCTAGATAAACAATAAACCGGTAGTAATTTAAAGGCAATCTTACATTTAATATTGTTTATGCGAAGATTTCTGTTTTACTTGCACCTTATTTATCACAGCTAACGAAAGCCCTGGCTTATATTCATTACTCTTACATATGTAAAATCATAAAACAAACACTATCAAATATTATTTTTGCTGAATTATTAGGTATTTACACTATTTATGCACAGTGTTTTGCGTTTTAATGGAATTATATGGCAGGTGCACATTTTTTAAGCTGCTCATCCTATAGTGAAAAAAGTTGTCACTCCGTCCTACACAGTGTTAATTGACATGAAGGCTCTCATTGCCCCACACACTGGTTTCCATTACTTTCTGCTTGTTTCGCTGTGGTGACATTTGTAATCCGCGCAAATGTCTCACGATTGATAGACAGATTATAACGTCGCGGTCCTGCAGCCGCTAAGGGCACGAGTGCATCGGTACTGAACATGGCTCGCGTTTAGCCGGTAGTTCAGGAGACTGAAGAGCGGGGATCCCCCGCATTGGGCTGGAGCACTGCAGTGGCATTTAAAAATCTCAAATTCTGCGAACTGTCTTCTTCGGTATAATAGTATTGCGATTCATAGTTAAGGTGATTTTTTTGTTTTTCAAATTGGTATCCATCTGCAAGTAATTCAGTTAGTTGGTAGTCAAAGATTAACGTTATTTTGCGTGACCAAATCAGTAACAGCAACATCTGCGGAGAAACACTCCTACAACTGTATTGGTTAAATTGGATACAATCAAACAACAGAACACTGACGTGCCTTTGGTGTGTTCATTTGTGAGAGGGCAGAAGAGCCAAGACTGCCTTTATTGTGTCTTATAAAAATACTTACCCCCCAATCCCGGGTTAAAAATGACTGCAACCAACATCAAACATTTAAAACTGTACTTCATACATGACCTGTTAATGGTTATTAGCAAGCTGGCATGAATTTGAAAATGAGGAGTCTGATTATAAAGGAATACTTGTGGTTGCAGAAGTTGCAGATGCCTTTCATCTTATGACCTGCCCCCCAAACCCATCCTGCTGTTCCTCAGCAGGACTAGATCTTGCCTGATACTGCGACTGTCTTGGTCATATCCATAAGGTTATGCGAAGATTATAACATCGTTGAATTTACTTCCGCACAGTCCTGAATGACAGTGGTGACAATCGTTGTTCAGTGGGTGGCAGTTGAGCTCATTTTAGGTAATTGTTGTGTAGTGACATGAAAACAATTTTTACTTTCTGGGGGAAAAGGCTTTTACTGAGCACAAACGTCAAGAACACACAGTATCAAAGGTACTGGGGGAAAAATGAACAAGACGGTTCACTGCCGTACTCCGCAGGTTCCTTACAGGACTGTAGAAATTAAAAGGTAACGTGTGTCTTGTGATCAGCGTGCATATTAAAAAATGGTACAAATCTCGAAAAAGTGTCTTTTATATCTGTGCTGAGCTTCTATAGATTGTGTTGGCTTTATATATATATATATATATATATATATATGTAATAGACATGTTCTGCTTGTGTTTTTCATATTTCATATAGATAAGTTATCCGATGAATAAGCCAACTTATCATTTAAAACGAAAAGTGTGAAATGGCCCCATTTTCAGCTGACAGGTGCTAGCCACGTTTCTTGTTCTTTTACCTTAGGTTTTATACAGATATGCTTCCTTCCACCCACTGTCCATTTGTTTATTTGCCTGTTTTGGGCAATAAGTAATTTCCCAGTTAGATTTATAACATCATGGTTGCCAGTTTCAAGTAGAATTTCATCCAGACCGCTGCTACATGGGGAAGTTTTTACCTCTCTATATCCTCCAATCATTCCTCTCCCTCCCTCCGCCTGGCTATCAGTTGGCCAACAGTTGGAGCTTCGGTTACGGCATACTGTTTACCAAGCAGCTGTGAGCATCGTGTACCATTTCGTCTTTGGGAGTTCAAGGACTGTAAAATCTGCTGAGTTGGCTGTGTTCCTCCATGCCTAGACCTGACTGTCATGTGTCCATGAGCCCGGAAGTGTGGACTTTCTTCTCTGTGATGGAATGATCTTCCCCTCAGGACAAAAGGACCTTTCTGCTCTTCAATGAAAGAACTTTAATTCTCCTTGATCATCAAGAAAAGAATTAAATGCATCCAGAACAATTTTACTGTGGATCATTGGGAATCTTCTTGACTGAAATCAATTTATGGGCAGAGCATCATTTGTAAAATTATATATATATATATATATATTCATTCCTATATACATAATAATTTTAATGAATTACTTTACTCTAGCGGAATATGTTTGTGAGGTATTGTTCTTCATTGTATTAGTAAGTTGACAATATTTAATAGATGTTAGGTTACCTATACCATGTATGGGAGTACCATACTATAAAGTATTACTTTATTCTTTACATGAAAACAGATATAAAATACTGGTTACAAGCTTATGTTCATGATATCAAACGTTTTTATTGACTACTATGAAAATACAAGTCCTACATCATTAAATGTGTCTGTATGACATACGTAGAAAAAGACAGGTCTAGAGTGCACATGTCACCTTGCAGTTTGACCAAGATCTTCAACAGTGGAATTCATTCTTCCCCTCACAACTGTTTACATGTGGCATAGCGAGTCTAGAGAGCTGCAATACAATCACATTCTTGCATTGCCTCTGGTCTCAGCAGAGACCGACGGTAATGCAATATTTTTCCTTAGCTCCTTCTGGAGCAGGTCTTGACAAATAAATCAATTCCATTACACTGCTAGAAACACTGCAGATAGCACTGGAAAAAATGTGCCGTTTGTTCGCTCAGCTGTTTCCTATTGGATGTCTATGTTTTTTGCATCACCCCCGCCCACCCAAAATGAATACTTATTGCAGATGACAAAGTCAAGATCGCACTTTTTGCCATGCTGTTGTATAGGCGGCTCACTGCTAAAGTGTTCACTCAACAGCTAGCTTAAAATTATGCAAAAAGAGAGAGCAACCTTTAATTGTAGGACTGGGATGAATAATATTTTTTAAAAAACCTAATTAGTGGTTGAAATCATAAAAATAATGTAAAAGAGTACAGGTGTTAACTCGTTATTGAAAGCTGAAATCTTTATTCACAGATAGAATTCTGCACCTTGGAGGCACATTGACTGTCATGTAGGCAAACACCACCTTTGACGTTAAAGACTCACTCTCTATAAGAGGAAAAGAGAAAAAATAATTACTAATTGATACAAAGAAACCACATCTGTTACATATTTGCATTTCTGTTCAGTCTACTTGCGAGTAAAGATACTAAAGTGCTCCACTGTTTGAATATGTTGTCCACCTGTAAGTGTGAATCAATATCGCAATTTACTTTGTGTGCCTTGATAATTCCAGTTTTGATTAGTTCTTTACTGTTGGATATTAAATTTAAAAAAATAATAAAAACATGCTAGTAATATCACCTGCGGTCAAATATTGAAAGCCATGCTGACATTTTCTGTACAGCATGAAAATACCATGTCTATTCTCACAATCCTCAGTCAAAGTAAAGAAAAATTTACCTAATCAATTACTCGGACTAATCTGCCAAGTAACAAGAAAATGTACGTTAGAAGAAAACTTCTCTGGTTTTGAGCTTCAAATGTTGCAGTTTGAAGTTTTGTACACGTGGAAGTGGAGGGAAGGACAGAACAATGTTTCTTACACTGAGGACTACAAAAAACATCCACCACAGAAAACATAAGGGGATTCACCCCATTCAGTAGTAGTTCCATGTACTAGCAAATAAAGTAGTACTTTTATTGAATTGCATGCCTGTAAAGTTACACGTCCTTCTTTTTGGCAAATACTACCACTGTATTTCAGAGTAAACAAGTCCACCCAGACTTTTCAGTCTTTTGGAAGTTTTCTGTGGATAGTGACTCCTAGCTATGATACCATGGCTGTTTGATAAGGAAGGGAAACCGAGTGCAAGCAAAGGATGCACATGAGTGGCTGAAGCACCAAAAGTTTTGGCCACTACAGAATTTCCATTATAATTAACTGAGCCTCCAAAGCTGGAGTCCACAGGGCTCAAGTTCTTGTCTGATAGTCTGGTAATCCGGAACCCTGGAATTCTTCTAACAAGGTCTGATGCAAAAGTAAATCACTTTAGCAAAAACAGTCATATAATCTATATTGTTATTCGTTTTATTGCATAAAACATTAACTTTGCAAACAAAACTCGTTTACAACTGCGGCTGGTTTTCCAGTCGCAGAATTCAGATTTTAGATTTTCACCAGAACCCTGGGAAAAGATGTGAGTCCAATAATGGGCACGTCCAGATCAGTAATGCTCATGTTCATAGACAAATGATAGATATGGTGTGTTTATCACGCCTTTCAGTGAACTGATGCCAGGCTGCTCTAGTGACCAGCTGCACAAGGGTCAGAAGTGTCTGTTGGTTACCAACAAAAACTTTCAGGTGAACATGATGGTCCAACTTAAGGCTCATGCAAGACAGCAGATCTACTCTGAACCATGGCACTGGAGTATGTTGCTCATAGCTTAGAATGCATGAAGAGATGGTCTCCCAAAACCATAAAAATGCACTGCACTCACAAACTACTTTTTACCACTCACTGCCAGTATCCAAACAGTCAATGATGGCTCTAACAAACCTACAAAGCTGGTGGCAATGTTGATCTTAAGCAACAGTGACTGGGCCATCTTCAGGCCAGGAGCGGTTTACTAGATGATCAAAATGCTGCATGCAATTATGAAAGTTACCCCCCCCATCTCCCCCACCGCCCAAGAAAGACACATGACAATTTTCACAATGGGACAGAAGTTTTCTGCCAAACAGCAGTAATCACTAGACAGTTGTATTTACATATTTTATATTAACAACATATCACTTGTTCTCATCTAGCTGGTAGGGTATTTCACACGATTTTTCCAGCTTCAATGTTTGTCTGAAGCCATTGCATACATTAGAACTGTCTTGCCTCCCCCTTTGGTTCGGCCCAGAAATATGAAACACAGGATGTTGCTTTTTTCTATCAAACAAGTGTAACAATTCAAAAGACTGACAAGCTTGTGACTTGTATTTCTTTCCATCTGTAACCTGATGTTTCATCTACTAATTTGCTGGAAACTGCGATTGTGCTTCAGGATCTCATTTCTGCTACACAGCTGTTGGCTGCAGTGGGTCAAACCTTTGTTTCATTTAAATTTGAAAATTATTTAAGTTTGTTTGAAAACATATTTATGGAGACTGCCCTTTCTATTAACCGGTGCTTGTTTGATCGGAGGAGGAGTTGCCTCACTTCACCACTGCACATCAAACACCAAGGGTTTTTCATGTTGTGTAAGGCATGACAAAGAATACTGCCAATACCTTCCAGCTGCAGTTTCTGTCTAAACTTTGAGGGCATTTTGAATGGATTCAACTGAAAGTTAACACTGGAACTTTCATACACCTAGAGAAAAAAAGTGAATTCAGCAGAAGATAAAAGACAAAAGGAACTGTGACTTTATTAATCCATTTGAAAAACAAAGAAAAACCAGCCAGTAATGTCTGCAATTTGAGGAATTATCATTTGCCACAACAAAAGAATCCTCAGCTTTCTAAGTGTTCTTATGGATGAAGGGAACAAGGTCCACCATCATGTCGGTCAGTAGTTCAGAACAAGTGTGCTGTGGTAGAAGAAAGGGAAAAAGGCAACGAAAAAATGATTAAAACTGCAGAACACGATGGGTAACTAACCTGAAGTTTGACCTGTAGTCTCATCCCCTGAATGTGATGCTTTCATCTCTTTTTTATTTAAACAACCACTCAATCAGGCTCTGCTCTAGAATGTTCTTCCAGACACAGTAGCAGTAGTATAAACTTAATTCACTTACTTTATGTAAAAAAGTGTGCACAAGAAAAAAAATCCTAAATCACAGCTATTATTTAGACTATTCCACAGTTCAATAGCCATTTTAAAATATGTATTAAAATATTAGATGTTATATATATTTGAATGCCCAATTTTTATTTTAATATTACTATTGTGGGCAGCATAGGCAGTCCTATAACCTGTTTTGGGGGGCTTCCCCTATTTCTTCAGATTGACAGTGGCAACCATTCTGTGGGCTGAGACCGCTATGGGCCAAACCCTAGACTCACCCTTCCTGGGCAACGGACAGGAACATCCCCCGCCTATGTAGATGGACAAGCAAACAGTGAAATTCTTTATCAATGTTGCTTAATTACATGAAGCACTGGTAGTGTTAACATGGTCAACAAATTCCTTACTGCTGGCAGTGATGCTAAAATGCTGTCAGGTAACTGATGAAAGAAAATTATGACAAAGGCAGGCCTCTCTCGTACATCACTATAGATTACCGACGACGCATCACTGGTTTATTGAAAAAGCGCCAAATCGCTGCCCATCTGTTAGTCAGCCTATTCCGACTCATATGTAACGCCATGAACAACAGGCTGAGATTTAATAACCAAACAGCTGGACTAGTTCGATCCACGGTACGCCTACCGCCTCTGCATACCACGGGAAGATGGTGGTGCGGGAGGTAACACTATTGTTCTGCAACTGTAGGGTTGCAGGTTCGAGCCCTGGTTCCTCCTGACCCCATCAAAGTGTCCTTGAGCAAGACACTGAACCCCCAATTGCTCCTGGTATGCAGGTTGGCAGCCTCCGCTACCGGTGAATGAATGGGTGAATGAGAGACATAATGTAAAGCGCTTTGGAATGAAGCGCTATATAAATGCAGTCCATTTACCATACCAGTTCCAGCAGACATCTGAATTAAGTTCATAGGTAGGGAGGTTAGCCTTCATCAAACAGTAGTACTAAAGGACATATTCTATTGAGATCGCCAGGAAGTAAGGTAACTAATAGTGTTGTCTGGGTTGTTAACATATTGAATTATTACAGCATACAAGGCAGTCACTGAAAATATGCTTCACATAATTTTATGTGTTTATGACACTATACGTCAAATAATTTACCTTTATGCTCTAATTTATTTTGCATTTCCCTCACTTTCAGAAAATATTGTGCTTACTTTGATTGTCTGTAAGGATGTAATATCCCCCAAGAAGAATGAATACGGACGTATACGGGTATAAAGGATGAAACTGCTAGCGGATTATTTTGGTAACACCTGCGCGTTAACATGGAAAAACATGGTTACTGTTCTTAACAGTTAATAAAAGCTTCTAAGTACTCCTTACGTTTTCATTTATATTTATTTATGTCTGCTTATAAGAGATGTTATTATATGTACTAGCTAATAACTAATGAGCATACACATCGATAAAATAACCTGTGTCTAAATAAATGAGCCGCCCGAAGACATAAAAATTATTCAACAAAAGTGATTCTTTATGCACAATGACAGATCTTCCGAAGGAGAGTTGTCTTTGAGATAAATAACGATCTATCATAATAACCGCTTGGTGTAATAATAAAAAACGCTTAGTTTTGCATTAGGCCCTATGTGAATTTAAAGTCCAACCAATACGCGTCATAAACAAGACTTCAAATCTTACCATTAATTATTTGAGTCAGTCCCGGTATTTTATTGCACCATTATGTTTGTGAGAGCACTAACTCCGTTAAAGCTGATGCAGCTTATTGACTATTTTACTGAGGCTGTTTGATTAAATTCAAACATTCGTTGCCAGCGTAACTGTATTACTGTGTAACGGTGCTTTCCGTTTAGCGACACCTTCAGTTAAGTGGAAATGTGCAAGAAATCGGTGTGCAGCTTGCGGAGGAGCACGGGTGACAGAATGCCTAGTGTTTCAGAATGTCACCGTTTGCACCTTCCAGCTCAGGGGAAACAGGAAACACGAACATTTAAACCAAGCACAAGTCATATAGCTGGACAGCAATCGAGAACAGATAAATAGGATGTGAATGACAGCAACGTGAAACACTGGCATATGCTTCCTGCGAAAGATCTGTAGCCAAGACAGTACACTCATAAACCACAACAGTTGCCAAGTCGCCACCTGGATCAAAATCGCCACTTCTCAAACTAGATGGTTGTCACAAAATGCGGGAAAATCACCCTCTCTGACACTTATACTGTCACGGACATATTTTCAGTGCTGCCACAATTAACAGATAAGCTTATACGTCAGAAAGCGCTTTGTTGGGATTATGTATGTATCATTTTGATGTAAAATGACATTGAATAAGCAGCGACATTCACGTGGTTAAAAGGTGTAATCACGTTTTCACGCACGTATTTCAAATATAGTACAGTTAGAAACTATTGCAAAACTGAATCACACCTGCAAGGAAAACGTGTACGGTACATCAAAGAGGCTATTTTACACAATGCATACATAGAAAAACTGATCTGACCGAAGCAGGGCTTTTCGTAACGTAAGATCTTTATTTAAAAACGTATTTATTTAACCAGCGGGAGTTGTGAAAACAATGTGTTACACAGTGCTAAAACTCTAGTCGGGCTCCTACTGGAATCTCTTCGTCAAGTAAAAGGGCAATATTGTAAACAATACAAAAGACCTAGATTTGTTCGAATAACAGTCAATATTGAAAGAGTAATATTTACATAATTTGTACGTCACTTTGGACAAAGGCTGAGTAAAATGAGATACAAAATATTCCTGTTTACTTATTAAGGTGAATTATGATAACCTCGCATTAGAACATTTATAATTTGAAAAACGCAATGTCTGCTACTCAGATTCTGAAATTAGTGTGCATCTTGATATACTGAACAGGTTACACACAGGATACTGCACGAATGTACTTTAGTCAATGTTTAACTAAGACAGTTGACCACCGCCGATTCCCTGTTGTGTGCTTGCAAATTAACTATCTACTACGTAGTCGGCGCCAGTGTGCATTTATCACACCCATGAGGCAGCCGGGTAAAGATTGGATGGTCTAACAAATCGCTGCATCTGATCCGAGGAAAATCTGATACGGACAATAATTTGTACGGTTTTTCTTTTCCTCCACAGGACAGTCACAATTGTTTTCTCACTTTTAATGAAGAGTATAAGATTAATAAACAGGAGTTACATATAAAAACGCATTGACCGTGATATGTTGAACAAACAACGTGCACTTTCGCGTCTTAAAAGACAAAAGCCAGTGCATTAACCGTTCAATAACAGAAAGGTAAAATGACACACACACATTCTATGAATTCATCCCTCCAATGAATAACTGATGATCTTGAGTTGATCTAGTTAATTATTTAACATATTTTTAATAATCGGTCGACCTCACCTCTGACAACGCAAACTAATAAATAAAGGCCTTTGCACATAAGATTTTTAGCGTAAAAGTTGTCACTGGGAAGGAGTCAGACACCCTCAGTCGAAAGGTTGTCACCAGCGCGAAGTGCGGAGGGCCTGTTCCCTTTAAGCGCTCTCCTTGATATCTAAAAACGTGTTTTATTGCACTTCTGGTCTCCGCATCATCACACTAAAGCATGCAGGCACATTGTGGTGTGAACGGGACTGAGACGCTTCTGGTGACTCACCGTGGGAGACGATATGTCCACACAGAAAGGCTTTAAACAAATAAATGCCAGCCATAGACTCACAAAGATAGGCTCGACGCCTGCAGACCTTCCTAGAGTAACGACGTGACCCACAAGTGGCGAAGACAGAGCTATACGTCGCCATGAATTGTTCACGAAAAGATTCCTTGTAATGTTGCTTCACAAAACCACAACGCAAGTTTCCTTGTAATTTGCTTTATGTACCTAGGTGTATATATAACGTTCTCTTTAAACTGCATTAATTATTTTTGTAACTCAAAAAAGCGATCTTTCGTCCCCCCTCAGGTAAATATGCTAAACAAATTTCATTCTTTTGGCGGTTTAATTTGAAATGTGTTGCGTCTCCCTGTCAAAGGTGATATGCAATAAGCTCGCTATATGCACGGTCCGTCAACACAGCTGCATGTTTGCCCGGTCAAGGCAAGTCGAATTTAATTGAATTACAAATTGTTGCCGTTTTAGCTCTCTGTGATAAACCTTGTCTCTCTTTCTATATAGAAACTAGTGTCCATAAAACACGCCGTCGTCCATCGAACAGCATAACCTGATAAATTAGATCACATCCCCAGTCTCGTGCTCTACCAGGTCCCCGCTCACTGCCATATAGGAGGCATATGAAATCAGGAGAGCGACTTCGGAATGATAGTAATAAAATAATAACGTGATTCGAGATATTTATAGACAAAAACAGACGCATAAAGACTACCATCCTTGCAATCACTTAATGTAGTAAGACAATATAAACAATTACTTTATATACGCGTTTAGACAAACTGCCTTCCGCTTCTTATGTTAACGACAAATTGAACAGGAAATACGTATTCTATTTACGTTTAGTTCTGTTTACCTTTGTGTTTACCCTGTTACTGTCACAATAACGTTAATAGCAAAAACGCAGAAACGATACGCTGTTGTCCATTGCAATTATACAGAAAAATGTAGATTAATAATAACCATGGGTAAACGTAGGCTAATCATAGCACTATTTAGCTTTTTTGATTTTTACATAATAATAAGGACAAATAATTTGGATTCGGGACTGCACAGAATATTAGTTTTTTCGTCTACTTTTATAGCGATGTACAACCCACGGATTTAAAGGCTGACACCAAGTCTGATAAAGTGCTAAGAATTCAACGATTTCTCGACAACTGGGAAGGGGGGTGCAACTTCGAGAATACCCTGCGATCTACATAAGACATTTTCCATAGGAATAAGTCACCAAGGCTCGCGTGAGTTTCCATTTGCTAGGTCTGATAGACCGACCGCTCCTAGCCCTTTATGATATTGACACATTGTCACTAATCTGACTGATATAGCGAAGCTTCCTCGCTGCAACACAGCAGTTTCCAACACTCAAGTCTGTCCCCTCCACTAGACCCGTTAAAACCACGCCTACAAAGCCACACAATTGGTCCGAAAGCGTCAAAGAACCAATCAAGTGGGTCCGGCTTCTCGCAACAAGCAACACATCCAAACTGTTCGGAGCCTACGGGGCACAGAGGCGTAGGGAATTTCTTGGTGCGGAGATCAAGCCTCCTCGCTGCCTTCATCGGGACTCATTTTTCTACTTTTCTGAAATGTGTGTGCGTGTTTCTGTGAAACAGAGAAAGTGTTTACATATGCTTGGAGGTGTGTGCTAAATACGAAAGGAGAGAAATTCCACGCATTCGAAATATTTCAACACATCACTTGCGAGGATAGAATGGGTCCGAGCATATAAATGCATTTTAAAGGAATGCCGCTTGCAAGACTACAAAAGGGAACCGAGAATAATCCAAAGACATTACAGTGATTCAACGTTTTTTCATTAAAACTGTTCAGCTGTGGACTAGCTATTATTGATGACAAACCACGCATAAAATCCTTGGAAAAAGCTTCTCTTCACAACAGTCTGTTCTGGATCATATCTGTAAGTGATCTCTGTACAAGCTTGGAATTACACAGGCGGTTTTTAGTTCTTTTCGCCAAATAATCAGATGCGTTTTGATATTGGTTGAATATTCTTGAAACTGAAACTGACGAGAAAAATGCTTAGTTAGAGCACCGCGTATTACCCTCTCAAGCGTCGATACATCTGGAATCCTTTTGCAAAGTGGATGAGCTTCCCGATGAGAGATCCAGTTATTCCAAGAACAAACATGGCATACCATCCGTTTTTACCTCACCGGAGTCCGGATTTCGCCATGAGTGCAATGCTAGGTCACCAGCCTCCATTCTTCCCGGCCCTGGCGCTGCCTCCAGCCGCTTCCCTCTCTCTACCGGGTGCGCTGGGGAAGCCAATCATGGATCAGCTGATGGGCGCAGCCGAAAACGGCCTTCACTTCTCTTCGCTGGGGCACCAGGCTGCCGCTACCCATCTCAGGCCTCTCAAAACGCTGGAACCTGAAGAGGAGGTCGAAGATGACCCAAAAGTGCACCTAGAAGCTAAGGAACTTTGGGAACAGTTCCACAAGAGCGGAACTGAAATGGTTATCACGAAATCAGGAAGGTGAGCGAAACGTAAATGACGTATTTTTTATAAATGGCCGTGTTTAGTGTATTTGTTAAAGTATTAATTGCAAGAAATAGTGAATAATAGTTATTAATCATAAAAATGTGTTCGTTTCTTGACGGGTGCAACCACAATTTAAATAATATCTATAATAATAATAAAGTATCGTCATGTGCTTTGCAGAATTTTGCAGAACACACTTTTTTGTTTCTAGATTTTACCATAAAAATCTACGGCATGATGTCATGCAAATAATCTTTACAGCAGATTAAATGTATCCCAACCCAATATAAATTCATATAACGACACTTCTACTAGTTATTGTTTAACTTATTTTACTGCAGAATTGGTGATTACAAGAACATAAAAGCAGAGACAATTATAGGACAGACATATCGTCTTGTACTTTTCCCTGAGTGTTCTTTGGCCTGCAGTTCTAAACGGCCTAAATTGTTATAAAACGCTAATATGGAGTATATTATTAATATAATGCCACATTTGTGCTTATATATTTACTGTAATATACTATACCTTTTTAATTGTATTTCTGCGAGTATCTTGGTCAGTCACTGTACCGTTGTTCAATATATTTGTGTTATATTTAAGTAGAATGAGATGTGTAAGATTTAAGAATAACATATCCACCTTATTAGGCCGTGTATATGTAAATTTATTGCATCGAACGAAACATAACTCGTATAAGAGCAAAATAAAATTTGCTTAACCTATATTATTAACACGTTCACCAGGAGAATGTTCCCCCCGTTCAAAGTGAGGTGTACCGGCTTGGATAAGAAAGCTAAGTACATCTTGCTGATGGACATCGTAGCGGCCGACGACTGCAGGTATAAATTTCACAACTCGCGCTGGATGGTGGCAGGGAAGGCCGACCCCGAAATGCCAAAGAGGATGTACATTCACCCCGACAGCCCGGCCACAGGCGAGCAGTGGATGTCTAAAGTCGTCAACTTTCACAAACTTAAGCTGACGAATAATATCTCTGACAAGCATGGATTTGTAAGTTGAATTTTTTTTTGTGTATTACACATATGATTTAAATGCGTTTATTCTCTTTAAATTAGCAGAACACAGTGTTCACCCTTTTCACAATGTATGCATATTATTGCTTAATTTTAAAGTACTAATTCAAAATTAATATGTGTGATTAAAATAGGCTACACGATCGGGCCCATGAGAACCTAAATGGTTTAACATTAAGATCGACCAAGTTAAATTTTATAAAATGGCCACAGATGTCCCAGATATCTATTCAAGATAGGCTAATTATCTGAAAAATAATTAAAGGCTTAAGGATAAAATGTACACCAGCGGAAATCAAACTTTGCTTTTAAATCCAGACTTGTTTCCTTTTGCAGACCATTCTGAACTCCATGCACAAATACCAGCCCAGGTTTCACATCGTACGAGCCAACGATATTCTCAAACTACCCTACAGCACATTCAGAACCTACGTGTTCCCCGAAACCGATTTCATTGCTGTAACCGCCTACCAAAATGATAAGGTACGTCTTAACATCCTTAAACAATTTCGCACAATATGTTCAAGTCATGCTTTACTCGGAATGCAAGTAAAATTACAGATACGTTTTCAGTTTTATTCAAGCAATGTCGTTATCCTCATCTTTGACATATGGATAGTCGTTTTTTATTGGAGCATCTTTTTCTTCTAGAGACTGCAGAATTCCATGTAGTGTTTTTGTCGTATATTATTATTATTATTATTATTATTATTTTAATTCAAATGAAAAGTATGGCCAGTAGGCACAACAAGAATATGAAAAACGGTAATCCCGAACGAATCACTGCGATAATATATCTGCCGGACAATTATAATTATACGTATAATCCTAACGGAACAATGATTTAGTTAATCGCATTTGTGTCAGTGTTGGTATTCTGACATTGACTCACTTTATCGCTTTTGCACACACGCCCACGCGTGCGCCTGCGCGTGCACGTGAGCACACTGTCGCGAGCATTGGAGACGTTGACAATAGTTAATTTCACAACAAACAATAACGACTGCTTGATGGAAACATGGTCTTTGTGGTGCAGGCAAATTAGACGAATCGCGTAAATTTTAGGCGGTTCGTTTTTCTGTATCAAGTGAAATTCTCCCAAATTCAAAATGGCCTCATTACTCACACATCATTGTTGTATTGGCTACCGATACGATGTATATTTAAAAATGGAATTATACTTTAAGGCACCAGAAATAAACATACAAAATTACAAATTGGAAATATTTCCTCACAAAGAAAACGACGTCAATACAGTTTCAATATTTGCCAAAAAAAGCCAAGAAATAAGATGAATTACATGAATCATTTAATAAACCATACCCGAAAATCACCATTTATAAATTTAGACCACCACGATCAAAAGTTTAAGATATGCCTGAGATTGAAATGAAAGTAATCGCGCAGTTTTCGTTTCTATTGCCTATCTATAGGCCTAGCAGCATTTCACAATAAAATTGTCAAGTTAGACACAACTTGTGTAGGAATATACATGCTAATTATTATGCGACTTATTTTCCATGTTTTATTTATTATTTTTAAAATGTGTTAAGCCTTTGTGCTTTAAATAGCCTATGAAAATACCATGGTTGTTAATGCAACCTTTCATTCAGAAAAAGTGAAAGTGAAAACTTAGATTCTCAATAACATCTGTTCACCTTTACTAGTTTATCAAGGACCCTTTACTGCTTGTTTTAGATCACGCAACTCAAAATCGACAATAATCCATTTGCGAAGGGGTTCCGTGACACTGGCAATGGAAGAAGAGAAAAAAGGTAAAGTGGAGCCAATACGCTCATAATATGCAAGAAAATGTGCGAGAAAGCGAGATCGTGATGGTATTTTAAACGTGATAGGTTTTATATAATGTACTTACACGTTAAATGCATTCATTTATATAATACGTTTAGTATTATATATCTAATGTCCCTTAAATTTGTAATGTTTTGACGAAACCCTACTGTGAGTTGAAACAATATTTGATCAAGTGTATGATCTAAAAACTCTTAGTGGAGTACAGCACTAAGCGTGCGAGATTTTATCCCTCAAAAACAGAGTGCAAGGAAAAATCATTAATCTCCTCTGTATGAGTACGATTGCAAAACCATATTTAAATCCGATAATATATTTTGGAGGAGCTCGGCTTGAGGAACGCGTCGTCTGGCACTGACTGAATCCAGACGCCTTCGTTTTCACTCTCGGTTTTAGCAAACAGAAAAAGAGCGCACGCGGCATTTGGAACACTCCGAAGAGATGAAGACATAAAATTTAACATATCACCTTGATTTAAACTTGACCAGTTTCACTAGTATTAAGTCAGTTGATTGAGTTGATTTTGAGTGTTATACTCAAAATCAACTCGATCATCTGACTTAATACTGGCGAAACTGGTCAAGTTTAAATCAAGGTATTTCGTGGTTCAGATGTACCCGTGGACTGCCGACGTTAACCAATTCGTTTGCGAATGTGTACATTTAATTACAAAGCAGCATGTGTATTATGGGGGTTTTCTTTAAACTCACGAATAATCTATAATTATCTCGTGTTCTGAAACGATAAAAGTGGAAGTGGGCTCCTTATTTGAGCTAGTTTAAGGTAAAAATGGTCCATTTCACAGAAACATTTTCGAAACCATAAATGATCTTAAGCGAATTTGTAAATAAATGATACATAAAATTAGCAAATTTTATCAAATGTAATATCTCGCAGATCGAATAAATTGAGTGATGCTGCTTTACTTGCGATTCGTGATATTCTTGCCGTTACTTAGTATTGAAATTGACTCAAAATGGCAACAGGAATGACTGTCGAATAGACAAGTCAATATTATACTCATTGTTGGAAGGATTCGTCCAATCAGATTATTTACTTTTTAAAATGTCAGTAATTTACAAATTACGTTTTTCTGTGCGTATTAAAACTACAAGGAAAAACACAAGATTATCATTCAAGTTAAGTACGGTTACTTAATGATAGAACATCTTATTTATATCTACAGGAAGCAATTAGCTCTGCAGTCTATTAGATCTTACGAGGAGCAACAGAAAAAGGAAGTAGGAACTTCGGACGACTCTTCGGGGGAACAAGTTGCAGCGGTGTCCACCGTAGGACCACCGAGTATTAAAGGTAAACCGTTAGATTTTCCTATTATCATATTAAATAGAAATTAATGGAAATGTGGAGTTACAGACATAGCATGTGATTTGTTTACCCGCTGCACAGTGAGGTTTTTGAATATCATTAAAAAATGTAATTTCGGCTTAAAACGATTGTGATAAATTCGACTAAAATGATACATTTGATGTTTTTTAGGTGTTTCCTTATGGTTTCATTCTGGAATTTGACATGTGCACATGCAGATTGGTTGATTTAGGGTTTTGATTCTGAGCTTCTCCAAAATAAGAGATTTAAATATTTCACAAAAAATGTTCATCTTGAAACAAACACACTGTATATAATTTTAATAAACAATAGCATAAGCTGAACTTACTGCATTTATGCACTACTTGTGTTATTGCCAATTTGTGTTTATAAACATATTGTTGTGAGCTTTAACATAAGTATTTTTATTTTCTTCCAGATTTCTGTGAGAGTGAGGATGACAGCGATGATGGGAGCAAAGATGGAAACATACACGATGGACAGGAATCTGGGAAAATATCTACCAGTACAGAGAATGCGAAGGAGCATGTGTCCAGCCCTGCCAAAGATCACCTGTTTGCCAACAATGACTCCACAAGTGTCGTGGGAGAGGAGACCACGAGGACTGTGAAAAGCCCTGCAGACTCCAGGCAAAGTCCCATCACCGTCATCTCCAGCACCACAAGCTCTGCTGATGACTTCAAGACTTCAGTGCGCGATCCACCAAAAATAGACGAATGCCGATCCCTGAGTAAGGAAAAATTCACACCACTGACTGTTCAGACGGACTGTAGCCCGCATTTAAACCAAGGCCACTTGCATAATTTTGGATTTCCACCAGGTCTTAGTGGCCAGCAGTTTTTTAACCATTTGGGTGGTACCCATCCTTTCCTTCTGCATCCCAGTCAGTTCAACATTGGAAGTGCTTTTTCCAACATGGCCGCTGCTGGCATGGTCCCTTTACTAGCCGCAGTGTCCTCAGGTGGGGTTAACACCATTGACACAACCAGTATCTCGTCGTCCACTCCAGGCCTAACAGGATCTTCAGGACTGCCTTTTCATTTACAGCAACAAGTTTTGGCATCACAGGTAAAACCAGTTTCTTTCACCTAATTAATGACTACTACAAATATTATTTTGTTTGGTTCTTTGTTGAATTTAAGTAATCTGCCTGAATATATAACATTGCCTTGGATCATGTGACATAGAATAGATATTTAATTAAATGGTCTTTCCAGTATAATTTTATGTTACTCCAGTAAATGATTCGTAGGAAAAGATTAATTTATAAAAGTTTCCAAACTTTTCATCTAAGTTTAAAAAGCAATGATATACATGTTAAAACAATCAGTACATTTGAAAAAAAAAACTAGTACATGCAATATGACCACTGAATAAGTAAATGGTTTGAGGGATAAGATTCAGTTCAAAAGGGTTTGGTAACACCAACAGAATTCTAACTCATGCTCATGTGCGAGAAAATGAAGCTAACACTGCTTTTTAATGTGCTGTTTATTGAATTATTCTTATAGGGCTAATCTGCAAAATGATTAGCTTTAGCTTAACAAGAATATTCACACACTTAAGCACAGCTGATTTTGAAATTAGGAAAATTATCTTGTTTATATATTGTAGAAATTAACTGTGTAATATGAAAGAAAAATATTTACTTTAAAAACGGCATATGTTCCACATAAGGAATACTTAAGTATAAATTATTTAAGCATATAAAAGGTGTCCACTGGCATGCTCCCATGCCATTGTAACTGTACAACTCCATGTCATGCCTCTAACTTGCCTCAAATATAAGCACCATTTTAGTAAGAGCATATTTCATTCTGTCAGTATGAATATTAAGATTTTTTGGACTCACTGAGTTCTTGGACCTTTTACAGATGAGGTGTTGAGACAGGAAATGGAGTGAAAATGGCAACAGACAAATATTAGGGTTGTGTTACAGAATGTCAGCCAATCGGCAGCTTGGGGCCTGATGTTAATGTCCTCCTCCCCATTCACTTCACCTGCAGAGCCTGGCCATGTCTCCATTCGGCAGTCTTTTCCCATACCCCTACACCTATATGGCAGCAGCTGCGGCAGCCTCTTCTGCAGCCTCATCCTCCGTCCACCGGCACCCCTTTCTGAGCGCCATGCGCCCTCGCCTCAGGTACAGCCCCTACCAGCTCCCGCTCGGTGTGCCGGACAGCTCCCCACACACGCCAGGCCTGATCCCTATGGACGGTAGCACCATGGAGCTGAAGGGCAACGGCATGGCGGCTAGCCCGGCACTGACGACGCTGGACTCTGCGTCAGAGGCCAACGGCAGGTCATCAGCCTTGTCATCTGGCTCCATCTCCCTGTCTCCAAAGACCTGTCCCACAAAGGACTCCACCAGTGAGTTGCAGAGCATCCAGCGTCTGGTGAGCGGACTGGATTCGAAACAAAGCAGGCCTCGGAGTTTATCCCCATAGAGTGCAGCATGACAGAACGAAACAAATATCTTTAATGCTGGCGATGTTAACAATTACGTGAAAGAGGATGCTGATGCTGATGGTGGTGATTAGGATGATTATAATATCCATCTAGCAAATGCGGGTGTGGATTGCAGACCTATGGACCTGTTTCGATTTTTAAAATGCACTTTGTTTGTAAAGAACTGATAACTCTATTTCTGTCACGTAAAAACTGAAGAACTTTGAACTTGTTGTTTATTTGACTACCACGCAAGTATTGAAACTGAAAGGATACTGAGAATTAGAACCATAAACCGATTAAGCTGCTGCTACGTCCTATCTATATTTTATATGCCAAGTCGCTGGGCTAGAAATTTAATACATACCCTGAAGTGGATGAGAACTGTTTTAAGTATATACCCATACAGTATATTCTGATATGGTTGGCTTAATTTAATTAAGTCCTGTATGTGAGGTGAGAAGAGATTTTGCATGCTCCACAATCTGCAAACATCCCCTGTGAAACAGCTACCTTATATGTTGGTTCAGTTCAGGGGAATTTTTAATTTAAATTCTTTTAAGATAAGCAAAATAAAAATTCTAGGTGTGTATTTCAAAACATTGTAAAACTAACCTAAAAGCAAACATAAAAGTAATTTGATCCCCCTTACAATCAGTTCAAATCACCAAACCTTTAATTTAAAAGGGAACAGGAAGAAGAGAGGATTAAAAAACTACAGTAACATGGACTATAAATGTAAATATATATTATATATCAAAATATTTATGTAATTATTTGGTATTAAGTGTAAATATAATGGGTTAGAAGTCTGAGGTTCATAATTTCTTTAATTTATTGTTGATACACTTGTTTAATGGTGTGTTTCAGTCATCTTCATTTCACCCATAGTTACCTGCGTGCTGACCACTGCTTACGTCTCACCTTCAGCCTCCAGTTGTCAAAGCAGACCTGAACATGTGCCATTCTTTTATCTTTAATGGAGTTTAAAGTGCTATCGTCAAGCAAGCTGACAACACAGTGCATCAGTTTACTTGAAAAAAAATTCTTTAACCATTTATCTTTTTAGTGTGTGTCAAGATCTAAATAAATTTTCTTAAAAGATGTTGCAGCTTGGAAGTAAAATTGCTGAATATTTTTTATTGTATAAAAGTTTAATGTGTTAAAGTTGTCCTTTGGGTTCTGTAGTACTCAATATTTTGATTGGTTTAGTTGACATCATTGAAAATGTTTCTTGAAGGTTTCAATAAACTATTGAACATTGCATTTATTTTTTTCACTGATTACATCCCAGAGGCATTAAAATACTCTGCACATCCAAAGACCAGTTTTGTCATAAAGGTATTGTTAAAATAACAAACAAACTATCAGCGGACATTCTTGGAACTGTGCTGATGACAGCAGTGGTTATAAGCAGGACTATTTTAAAATCAAGTAGGACTGCTTTCTTCCTTATTTTATATTGAGAACAAAGAGTGGCCAATTAATGACCAATATGAGATAAAGCGATAACTATGCAATTATGATATTACTATGGATGAAGGCAAAGCCATTAAGGCTGTCCCAGGTCGAATCATTCCGTCAGGTGTGTATGCAAATTGTCTTCAGGGAAACTAGCAGAGGATGACCATTTTAGAAAGATGTGAAAGGTTGCAATTTTTAATCGCTGTAAAACGTAATGCGCAACCTGGAATTCTATAAGCAAGGAAATTTTTCAGACGCCTAGTCATTTCAATTGTTTGTAGCTGAATAATGGAAACGGATATGAAGAGATTCAAAACGTAAAAATCATCTTTAACGCCTAGTTGGTTTCGCCTGGAGTCATTTGTTTATCAACAGTAAATCTTTATTTGTATGTTGTATGTTAATGTGTAACAGTTGCGGCGCTAGACTGGGGAGGAGAAGTAAACACGACACAATCTCGATTGCTCTTTCTATTGCTCACCTGGCGCCTTAGATGATATCTCACTGGATTTTATTACACGGAAGGCGACTAGGGGTCTGCAGGAGTGTACGCCACATTCACAGCGGTAAGTTTGACTGATCGCCGCCCAGAGGATATAGGACAAAAAACAAAATTGCACACTGCATTACAGAGCTTGGGGTGGGGTTGAAACTGGCTAAGTATAGTATATCGTAAAATAATTTAATATTTCCGATAATTCATGCACATTGTAAAGAATATAATGTTTTTCTCCGCTGCCAGACGCATTTCTTTGGATGGAAACTGCGCCGCTCCTAGACGCATAATCACACCGACCTATAAAACAAGATCGACGATGTCAATTCAACATTTGTAAATTCTTTGAAAAATACAGTTTTTCTTGTTAGTGGCGAGCGTTCATTATAGTTTTGAGAATTGGGGATTTTTCGCAGTCAACCCGCGATTTATTGCGTTGTTTCAATTAAGGTGCATTAATTGTCAATTCAATGCTTTATCACAATAGAATGTCATTGGCAATAAGATTATTCATTATTCTCATATTAACTACTGCAACATTTTTCTTATTATATTTTAATTATACAGAATGCTATACATTATTGCATCATTTAATAAAAAGGATGGGTTTATCTCGGTGAAGGTACAACGCATAGATAATTAAACGGTAATTTTTCTGAATTATACTTTTCACCTGGCGCAGTTTTCGATAATAGTGTGATGTAGACCAATAATATCGGCCATTAATTGTCTCCTTTGTTTGTTTGTGGCCCTTGCATATTTTACTGTAATAATATACAGACAGAGAGATTTGAACAGCACTACATGATTGTAAATATATTTTCCAAGAGACTTTACGACACTGTGTAACACACCGTCAATTTATTTTTGTACTGTAACAAATCTTTTTCGCCAAGAATGACAAAGTATACCAACGACTAATTTATCGGTTAAAAAAGTTAAAACTTCTAAAAGTTAGAATTTGTCCCATATCGAAGGCTGCATGCCTATAGTCAAGACGGAGAGTTTTAAATAAAGAAATTATAAATTTAAGTATGGGTAAATCGCGATGGATAGGAAAACTATGACAAGTAAGTGTTACTCAAAAAACGAATTTTGTGTTACGTTATATTATCCGCAAATTGAACATTTCAGATACGCAACATCTAATCCAAAAATATGAAAACGAATATTATCATCAGTATTACCATCAACAACAACAACAACAACAATAATAATAATAAGAAGAAGAAGAAGAAGAAGAAGAAGAAGAAGAACAACAACAACAACAACACCAAAAGACAGACATTTAAGACAGAAGCATTTTAGCGAGTTTTTAATATAGACCAATGGCATGAATGAAAATATATGCCGGTTCAAAATGTTCCACCATAAATAATATTACAGATTATCATAATTTAAAAAATAGCTACGAACAGGCCCTGGAAAAGTCATCTCACTGTAGAATTTCGAAACTAAATTAAAGTTGTAACCGAATTGTCATCATGCAAGATTAATTTGCAGTAATGTATAGCTAACAGCCCGCAATTTTTCATACGTCAGTAAGTGTAACTAATCACACATTTAAAAAATACCCATATACAACCAATGAAATAAAAAACGAATATTACAAAACAATATCACAACCATCTCTTACGTTAGAAACCCTGACAACGTATAGGCTGGGAAGCACAGTAAGAATACCACTGCCTAAACCGAACTGCTATCTAAGCGTCAGTCAAGCAACTAAAAAGAACAGAGGGGGGACTACACAGAAACAAGGAGAGAACTTTTCACTGGAGTCTGCTGTGCTTCGATGTGTCCAGGGTACCTTCGAGGTTCTGATTTATATACATTTCTGATGACAGCCTACTGATGAGCTTCGTCTCTTTCTCGAAAAAGTTTCCCTTTTCACCAAAATGACGATTGATTTCAACCGTTTTTGAAAAACGCACACCTTCGGGTTGGTAAAACACAAGGTTTATTATATGATTTTGCTTACACATCAGTTAAAGTAATACGTTCAGAAATGTTACAAGTGAACGATCTAGCACAGTCGTTATTGAATAGGCCTCATCGCAGTCTAAGCACGAACAAAGCTTTGGCGCGTGGCTTTAGCGCCTCCCCGTGTTAACAGGTCTGCTGTGCTGCTGGTCCTTGTAAACAGCGTGTCAACTGAAACTTTTGTTCGCATAACGCAACATTTTTATCTTAAGCACTATCCATTTAAAACGTATAATTCAGCTGAAAGTACATATTATAGCAAAAGCGGGCACATTTTATTTTTGACGGTGCTTTTCCCTTTCACATACTAAATATCTTCATGGGATTTGAACGTAGCTATGAAAGTTAAAAGACTAGTGCGTGTTTACTTTAAATATTTCTAATTTATCCCTTTTTTTCTTTTGTTTTGTCACCCAGGTAAATGAGATTAGGTACTGGAAACACATTTTACACCACATGTATCAACATGGGCCTTTAATATACAGGTTAGGACCTGTCACTTAGGTTGAGTTTTTACTGGCAAGTGTATAATCACTGGCAGTTCTTATTAAATGCTCAGGGTCATCCATAACCATGCTGAGTGACTGAAAGGGTTTGTAATCCACAAAGAAAGAAAGACATGGATTAATGTTTAGCATTTGAATTCACGATGAGTGGTTTCATATTTGCCCCAGGTTTAGAGATGAGAAAATAAACATGAATTAACTTAAAATCATCTTGAAATGCAGACAAAGCAACTTTAGTCCTGTGGAAAACAATGGCATGATCATTTTAAAAATTGTGTTCAGTCACTTGGGTTTCAATGTATAATGACATCATAACATTATATATATATGTTTATATATGTTTCTTCTATCAAAAAAAGTAAAAAGGCTGATTCAAGAAATGTTACCATTGTCATTTTCCGGAAGGAGCCAAGGAACCAGTGTGGGGAATGTTGAGGACGTATAAAGGGAGTAGAAAGAGGAAAGACACGGAGAGGGAGGGGCCGTTATTAAGAAAAAAAACTGCGTAAGAGGAACCTTTGGCGGGAAATGATTCCTTTTTTCATTATTTGTTAAAAAAAATTCAGAAGTGGAAAAGAGTTCCTGCTGGGCCCCGTGAGGCATTTCGGTTTTAAGGGGACCCCCAATCACAGGCTGAATACAGAGGAAAACAGCACAGCTTTGAACAATCTGACCAAGTACGCAAAGTCCTGGAAGGAGTTCCTGAAAACCAAAATGCAGCACTGGCACTATGGGCCGGAGTACAGATTTACCATCTGAACAGCTCTGCGAGCAGCCAGGTGATGGATACGTACGCTGCTGTACGAGACTACACCCCCCCCCAAAGAAAATGTATGCATATTGCCAAGAGGCAGGTCATCTCAAACCAGCCACAGTTGGTCCCTGACTAATGACCGCTAGCCCTCAATAATCAGGATTAAGAGAACTTAGTGCCAGAGGCAGCCAGGATGACGACAAAGGAGACAGAATTGTAGGGAACTGCTCAGCCTCCACCTGCATGTTGCTCAGTTTTGGTTTATTTCTGGAGTTTCTTCAGTTTGTTCCCCTTTAAAAGGGTCGGAGCACCTTTCTGTGTGGGGTTTGTTACTCCAGCTGTCTTGAGTATGGAGCCATCTGCCGACTGTCCCCCAAACATGCTATGAATATCTCAGAACAAAGGGCAAAGGTAGTATGAAGCTAAGCAAGCCGTGACAAAGCAAAGATGCACCAGCCGAGCCACTAAGCTTGTTGAAGATACTCTATGGTCAGACTTGGAGCTGTGCTGCATTAGCGCCCTCTAGTGAGTATTTGTAGAATATCCAAAGTAACATACCAATTCACACCTATAAGGTCAGATCCTACATAAAGCATGGTGAGTACCTTGAGTATAGGAGTGAGTAATATGGCAAAAATATCATATTATGATTCTTTTCAGGCAGCATCATAATCCACCATCTTATTATGGTTTTCTTTCATGTTGGTTTTTAAGACTATTTTTCAAGTTACTGAACAGTACAACCAAACTAATTCGCCTATTTTAAAAAATACACTACAAGCGTACTCTTTCGAGCGTCTTCTTTTGAGGTGGTTCAAAAGGTTTGGCTCGTTTAAGCTTTATCAACTCTCCAACTCTCCAACTCAACATGTCACCAGCTACCTGCCAGTGGATCACCAGCTTCCTGACAGACAGGAAGCAGCAAGTAAGGTTGGGGGAGCTCACTTCTGAAACACAGTCCCTCAGTATTGGTGCCCCTCAAGGATGTGTCCACTGCTCTTGTCCCTCTACACCAATGACTGCACCTCTAGGAACTCAGCTGTAAAATTCCTGAAGTTTGCAGAAAACCCCACAATCATTGGACTCATTCAGGGATGTGATGAGTCTGCATACCAGCAGGATGTTGAGCGGCTGGGACTCTGGTGCAGTCAACACAACCTGGAGCTGAACACGCACAAGACAATGGAGATGACAGTGGAGTTCAGGAGACATCCGTCAGCACTGCTCCCCCTCACCATATCATACAGCCCGGTGTCTACTGTGAAGTTCTTCAAATTCCTGGGTACCATCATTTCCCAGGACCTGAAGTGGGAGTCCAACATCTCCTCCATCCTCAAAAAGACTCAGCAGAGGAGTTACTTCCTGAGGCAACTGAGGAAGTACGGTCTTCCACAGGAGCTGCTGATCCAGTTCTACACTGCGGTCATTGAGTCTGTCCTCTGCTCCTCCATCTCAGTCTGGTATGGAGCAGCCACTAAACAGGACAGGAACAGACTGCAGCGGACTGTACAGACAGCAGGAAAGATCATCGGTGCCCCCATGCCCTCTATCCAGGACCTGTCTCTATCAAGACGATATAGAAGCCTGCAGACCAGGACCACCTGACACATCCCTCCCCTCACCATCTCCCTCCTAGACAGCTGAACTGCCACACTGCTAAACACCTATAGCACTGCAACAGCACTTTATGTACATTCTGTGGTATATATTTCTGTAACCTTTGTATTTTCAGTATATAAGATTTGTCCAATTATTATATTGTATCGTTCATTGTATTGTATTGTATTATATTGTATTGTTTTTGTTTTTATACTGCTGTGCTTGAGAGACACCATCGACTGGAACCAAATTCCTTGTATGTGTTCGCTTACATACTTGGCCAATAAACGAGATTCTGATTCTGATTATTCCAGATTTGTGGGTTATTTTTAACTGAGCAGTTTTTAGAGTGCAAATAATGTAGACATGGTGATATTCAGCAATAATATCCAGCGTAGCTGGAAACCAGACACGTAAGTTGTAAATAATTTAATTTTTCACTGTACTGCAGTCGTACAAAACAATGCAGCTTCGTCTATATTTTTAATGCATCACACTGTCCTTGTTATTTTCATACCACATGGTGACAAAATGCCACCAGAATGTGTTATTAAACATTATGTAATGAAAAGTATTTGAACTTATGTTAACCTTTCTAAAACATTTTTGTTTCTTAAAAAGCCAGGAAAGTTGGTAGTATGCCAGAAATTTTAGGTAAGTCAATGTCTCATGATCTGTACTAAATGATTATATGTGGCATTATATTATCATAATGATTTATGGAGTTTAATTAGTGGATTAAATGAAATGGGGAATTATAGGTTTGAACCAATTTTGTAAATCGCCATTAATTGAATCAAGTTCATTTGCTGCCCCCTGGTGTAGATATTGATCAATGTTTTTTTCTGTCCAGTATCTCTCTATTAGTTCTGATGTCTTCCTACTACTAGAGTATTTCACTACAAATGAAAAATGACATGTGGGTTTATTTATTGCATTGTAATCCACTAATAATTGTAAGTATTAGTTACAGCTGGCTTTCAAAAGAAACACCCTTATCCTCATTATGACAGGAGTTGTAAGACCTGGCACATTGATATTCCTGAGAGGTGCAGGTTACAGGGGATGTCACGCCAAAACTCTGTATAGTGCTGGCTCTGCTGTGGGTCACCAAATGGAATGAGACACACTTCAAAGGGAATATACCGATTCTTCATTTGTACTTGGTAGAACTCAAACTGTTGACATGTATAAACAGTATACCTAAGCATACTTGAGAGTAGTAAATGTGACATTGTAAGTAATGAATACTCCATCCACCCATCCATTTTCTATACCCGCTTATCCTACTGGGTCACAGGGGGTCCAGAGCCTATCCCGGAAGCAATGGGCATGAGGCAGGGAACAACCCAGGGCAGGGAGCCAGCCCATCACCGCCCATTCACACCTACGGGCAATTTAGCAACTCCAATTTGCCTCAGCATGTCTTTGGACTGTGGGGGGAAACCGGAGTACCCGGAGGAAACCCCACAACGACACAGGGGGAACATGCAAACTCCACACACATGGAACCCAGGCGGGGACTCAAACCCAGGTCCCAGAGGTGTGAGGCAACAGTGCTAACCACTGCACCAACATGTCGCCCCTAGTGAATACTTAGAACTTCATTTTGCACATACTGGATGAATTTAGTGATCACGCGAACAACAAGCAATACGTTTTTAAGCTTTTTTTTCCAAATTGCTGGCAGCAAAAAATCCATACCAAGGGTCTCAAACTCAATTCCCAATTAACTCCAGTCTTCCTACGGTCAAAGAAAAGTCTTAGTCTGTCAAAGATAATGTTATTTAAGTGATCCTCATATTGGTGTAAAATTGACATTTTGTGTGTCAAAGTGTTTTAAGCTTAACCATTTCTAATCCTTTCCTAATGTTATCCCCAGTATTTGAAGTAACCACCCAATACGATTTTTGACTTGACCACAAACATACCATGTTTGACCTATCAATGCCCTACCAAGTTAACTAATGAAATTAATTAATTAATTGAACTCATTGTGAAATTTAACATATACATGCAACGGCTGAGGTTCCCCTAAGGAGAGATTTAGGAACCGAAGGGGTGTTCATCTAGCCGTCCAACATGTCAGTAACTTTTTGTTACTTTTTGTTGAACAGGACAAATTCTTGTTAGTTTTTGAGTCACTGTTAATTTTCACGTTCCAG
>JABFEB020000113.1:4051962-4078162 GCA_019775895.2 Stomatorhinus ivindoensis
AATATTGAGAGTGAGCCTGAAACCCGCACATCAGATGGTAGACCATTCCACAGCTGAGGAGCTCTATAGGAGAAAGCGTGCAAATATAACACCCATATTCAAAAAATGAGATAGAAGTAATCTAGCAAACTATAGGCTAGTTAGTTTAACTTGCATAACTGGAAAAGTAATGTTAGTTATAATACAAGTGAAAATGGTAGATTACCTGGATTTCAATGACATTCTGAGGGATAACCAACATGGATTTAGGAGAGGTAGATCTTGTTTAACGAATCTACTTGAGTTTTTTTTGAGGAAGCTACAAGAGAAATTGATCAGACAAAGGCATAAGAAGTGATCTACTTAGATTTCCAGAAGGCCTTTGATGTTGCCCCCCACAAACAGCTCCTGCTTATGCTCAAAGCTGCAGGGAGCTGTAGCAGATTGGATTGAAAACTGGTTAACAGACAGGAAGCAACAGCTAGTTATTAGATGATTCAGTATGTTCATAGTGGGGGGTACCCCAGGGTTCAATTTTAGAACCAATATTATTCCTAATAAACATTAAACATAAGACATTGTTTAAAACTCGCTTATCCTATTTTCCATAATTGTTTTAAACAAAAGTGGGACTTTAATGGTCTGATATTAAAATGTTTATTTGTATTATTCTCTACAGTTTAGAAGAAAGACATACCTATGAAATAGCATGTATTGAATTATGCAGTGGAAAAAAAATGTTTAAAAAAAAAAAACTTGTTGAGGGGGCGGGGCAGGGCAGCTCTGTGGATTGGGATTCAGAAGGTTGTCGGATCAAATCCCATGGTCGGCAAAGTGATCCCAACATTGGGCCCTTGAGTGTGGCCTTAACCCCAACTGCTCCAGGGACTGGCTGACCGTACTGTCTCTATGTCAGTGTGACGAGGCGGCCTCCTGGGATGCTTTTCCAGCTGTCCTAAAGGTAGTCTCACATATTTGTTGTGTATTTATCAGCCACTTTTCCTTCATGCTCTGGTCAAACTCCTCTAAAACCATTTCTACTGGGTTTTAATCAAATGGGGAGGTCATATGATGCAACACTATCACACTCCTATGTACTGTAGGCAGCCTGGCGTGTCCAAACTTTTGACTGGTAATGTGCCCCCCCCCCCATATTATACTATATTGTATGATATTATATTTCAACACACACACAGACAATACTGGCAAGCTCCAGCAATTAACTAGGGGAAAAGAAACAATGTGCTATACAACATGAGAACACCATCCAACAATAATGGATCTCAATGGACTGCATGAAATTCAGGAATATCTTCACTTTGCCAAAAGAGGGCACCCTAATCTACTGAAGTAAAATCAGGCAGAAACGAACACCACATTATTTAATCACGAAAATATTTTGTTTTGTTAATAGGGGAGCATACTCTTTGTTATGATGAGGTTTACGCAGAGCATCTGAAGGAAAATGTTTTCATTGTTTTATAGGGCAACATTTTTCTGAAACTGAACAAATTATAAACATAAAAATATTAGTTGAAAGAAGTCAACCAGTGGATCTATGCAATTAACTAAAGGATTTCATGTAAGTGAATACAACTTCTGAAGGAATATGATAAAGACAAACAATTTTATGGCAAGTGTCACTTGAATTGTCTATAATAACCTCCCACTCACTCCCATTAAAACGAGCCCCAGAAATCTAGTAATCAGAATAAGACACTCGTCATCATACATACATAAATATATGAGGGTGCTGTAGTTGAAAAACAACAACAAACCATAATAATAAATAAGTGACACTGGTCACTCGTCTCACAGAAGGTCCCTGGGAGAGGGGGGGTCACTCTGACAATCCAGGCCGAAGGGGAGGGGCAATGCTGGAATGTGAGGCCTGCGTGTGATGTGATTGTTACCAGAAACATGTCAACCTCTGCCCAGCTAGCCACATCTGTGGCCCCCCAAAACTGTGGAGTTGTGGGTGAGGGGACACTGCTGAATGGCCAGAGCATAGCTATGCCCAAGATATGGTATCACCGCAGCTCGTGGGTGAGGGAAGTCGGCAAGCTTTGGAACTGGTGACAGGGTATAGCCTGAGCCCTCACACAGAAACCTGTCCTGCTAACCCCTTCCAACACAGACCATGAGGAGCGGGACAGTTGGCTAGTATCATGTGTACTGCAGAAGTTAAAAGGCAAAGCTAGACATTTAGCCACCTTGCACCTCCAGCCTTCCAACCGCAGGAGTGACATCAGATGTGTATGACTAAGATCATACACATTTTAAATCCAAATACAAAATCCGTAGGGATTTTAAGATTTTACTCCACATACTGATAACTGCACATGTTAACACACAAAAAGTGTATATTTTGGGGGATTTTCTGAAGTAGAAAATAAAGACAGCAAAATAAATTAACATTTATGGCAATATGAATCAAATTAACAGAACCCTGCTATATCAAATCAATTGCATAGGAATCTGAAAAAATGCTTGCATATCATACTACGGGTGACAGTGGCATTTGGCCTTTCTAACCTTATTTACAAACAATTATTTTGCATTGAATCTAAACAGTCGTCATTCTCTCTCTATTTCAGGATTGGGCTTCATCGGGGGTAAAATGTAGTCCACACAACTGAACAGGAAGTCACATAAACGTAGACATATGGTATCTACCAGTACTTAAAGAATGTCACTGTATCAGAAATACCTTTTTAGTTTACACGAGGGATGTTTGCCCTTCTATTATCTGAGAAAGCAGATTGTACTGTGTCAGCTGACACCAGACGACACGTTGCTCTGAATGCCTTCCTACTAGGTGGTGCCAGATACAATTCACTGTAAAAAATAAATAAATAAATAAATAAATAGATAAATAAATAAGTTATGCTTATTGATTTATATCTAGAAGACGGAGACTGAGCATAACCTTTCAGAAGGTTCTGTTGGAACGCTGCTTTGACCTCAGGCAATTCTGAATACATATCATTATTATTTTATTTTTAATTTATTATTGCCTGTGCTAGGAACTGTAAACTATTGTAAATCGGTGTACCTTATTTTTTTGTATCCACTGCTGCAATACCCACATTTCTTTTTGTGGGATAAAGATTTTGCTATTAAAGCTAGTTAACCTTGCATTTTAAATGAATGGATTTTTTCACCCATTATTGACCTTCGCTTGCAGCATCTAAACAGGCATAAAACTGTGGTCTCAGTCCTAAGAGAAACGTCACTGTTTGCTAGCTGCAGTGCCCAGTCACAAGTAGGTACCTTATTCAAATGTTCAGTATATGGGGTGTATGAAAGCCTAGTTGCCATAGAAGTTAAGTGAGCTCACAGCTTCATTGTGAAAACCCTTTAAGATCCCATGACCTGCATTCAGAACCCCATGTGTGTATTACTGGGCACTTTCACACCAAAGTTCTAGAACTGTTAAGTTCCTGGGCTGTCTCTACCTGGGACTTTTGTGGGTCCTCCAACTTTCCTGTATGACTTTCACACCGCACAACAGGAACTGGGCCAAATAAGCACGGAACCTTACAAGCTCATAGGTTAAACTTAACATGTAATCTAATATGTAACAATACTGCCAAACTATATTCCAAAACAATGGAAGATGAACAAGTCGTTTTGTAAGTTTTTGGATAGTTGCTGGGAGATCGATCTTGATCAAAAGGGGACACAACCTTTTATTTTTATGTTTATAATTCATTATTAAACCTGACCAGCAGGTCGATCTTTAATTTCTCAAAATAATAAAAAGCAATATAAAAGGCATCGCAAGTTTCACCGCCAGCACCGTCGAGATTAAACAAAAGTATATTGGTTATCGATCGAATTTCCAGATGCCGAAATATGGAGACGCAAGCGAAAGGTTATTCATTGATGCACTGAATGTAACAGAAGTACAAAAAATCCATCTGCTCAGTTTTTCCTCTGCTACTTTTATCTCTCTTCCGAGCACTTCCTCGTAACTTCTTCGTTAGTAGCGATGCTTATGGTCAACCAATCAGCAATATTTTTGCTGTTTCCCCAGCAGTTCCTGTTCGGACTAAAAGTACCTAGTCTAGAGCAGGTACTGAAAAAGGGTTCGGAACAGTCTGACGAACTACATTTGTGCCGAGTTCTTGCGGCGTGAACAGTTCCTGAAAAAAAAAGTTCCTGCAGTGTGAAAGCGCTGTTTGCTGGCTACCACAGGGTGAAATGGTTTGTAATCCTTAAACCATATAGTACACAATTTCTGTGCAGCGGGCCGTAGACGCATAACAGACTGCAAAAACATCACCAATAAGCATGAATGCATTAGACACTGGGACCAAAATATACAATGCAAAGAAATATATCTCATGAACAGAGGTTATTCACATTTTCAAATATTCCATATGATATTTTATATGACTTCTATTAGTAAATGATGCTCTATTGCAAAAAATGCATAAAGTTTGTCAACAACCTTATAATATAATATAAAATATTTTATTATGTAATACTCCTCCATTATCAATGTATGTTAAACTTGCATAAAATTTAAGAGAAAAGGGAGCACGTGTAAGACCAAACTGGTTTTAACTTAGTAAATGTTTCGTTAGCTCGAACTTTATCTAAATTTAGTGTTATTTCCTTTTCGTAAAATTTTACCCTCATTATCATCATTATTAAATTTAATTATTAACGACAACAACATCCTCATATCACTTAAGCATGGCAAGCATTGTGTCAAGGTAAGGAAAGCGTAATTAAACCTACATTAAATTCCACAATTAGCCACAGTACATTTTTAAATACTACACAGGTCTATAAACGAACACAGCAAAAGTACTGATTATATGGAGAACTGCAAGTAACTTCTTAATCGTAAATCGCACAGACGTATATTTATACTGAATTTGGAAAATTAAGCTATGGCGTAAAATTTCATAAAAATGACCCAACCAACGTTACTATATTGGTTGGAATGAAACTGTTTACAAATGTTTTCAGATATAGCTGCAATTTCGAACTGTTGCAACTACAGTATCCGGGTACCCTACTGTTCTTTTCGGGGTATCTGGTAATTTGACTGATTTGAATGTTTTTCTGTTTTACTGTTTATTCATACAGGTATGAAGATACATTCTGATTCGCTTGTATCAATATATGTATCGCAATTCATACATTTTTGTCACAGTGCAGACACTGTTAGTGTTTATGGTATTTATTAGAGCTGATTACAGATATAGTTTCTGACACATTTTTATTCTGAAAGAATTAGGTAGTGCAAGTTTCGTCTCTAGTGCTTCTACTGCTGCAGATTCTGGTATTAATCTTTAAATTGAATTCAATCAAATGATTTTGGATTGACAGAAGCGGTTCTGCGTTGGCGTCTGTAACAAATATCCAAACACAAGAAAAGGATATATGGTTTAAACACGTGTTGTTTATACCCAAATTAAATATTGGATATTCATCGCTCTGACAGTAAATTTGTTGTTTTACAGTAATCATGTTTATATTATACAAACGTGACGTGACTCCAAGATCGACCCCGTTGAGGTGAAAATACAGATTAAGTCTTAACGCGCAGTTTTTTAAAAGCACAATGTATCTTTACACGTGAAAGGTACTAACGCCAGTATGTTGCCGTATATTTTTTGTCGCACGTCAATAAAAATGCCAATTAAATTTCAGTCATAAAGAGCTAAGGTAATATTGCATTGCTGTATTGCTCCCTAATAGTCATTAGTTGTCAGCGTATCCAATTATATAGCGACGCCAAGGCTAAGAGTTTTAAATGCCATCAATCTAGCAAATAATTATACACGAACTTCCTTCTCACCTTCATTTTTACAGTATAGTTTGATTCTTAGCTAAGGCAGCCCAACCTTCAAAGAGATTCTGTTTGATCTTGTAAATGTCCAAAGTGGTCCAGCTATCGGAGGGGAAATGCAGATTCCCCACTGGCGCCGGGACTTACTCACAGCTCAGTGGGTAATTTATGTGGAGCCCATGAGTTCAGCGTTGTCTCGCCCAGTCCAAGAATCAATCATGCTCTCACTTTACCGGATTACAAATTTTCATCATCACAAAGCATTGGTGACCAGATATTAACTGAAGGATTAATTTACACATGAGACTGCTTGGAGTTGATGTAGAGTGCCAAAAGATTTTCAGGTAAATGTCTACACACACACACAGGTTTGTAATTATATCTTTGTGGGGACTCTCCATTCATTTCTATGAGGAAAATTAATCCCAACATGATGACCATAACCCCTATCCAGCCCTAACCATAAGTTACCAAAATACGAGTTTTGGCATTTTTAGTTTTTTGATTGCATGCACAGATCTTTGTGGGGACCTGGAAAAAATGGTCCCCACAACGTCAAAATAAGTTATTAAACTTATATAATATAAATATAACACACAGTTTAATATAATGATAAAACACACACATACGCACACACACGCATGAGTTCTTGGGGAAAACGTGTGAAAATAGCTTATTTACAGATAGTTATATTGGCTTTTATTTCATTGGATGTGATACGAAGTAAAAAGTACGTGTAATTTAAATATGAACGTGGTGCTATCTGCAGCAGTTACAATATTACGACAGTTATAAAACAAATAGCATTATTTCTCATAGAGAACCTAAAAGTCGTCTAACCAACCCTTTCAAAAGTATTTTCTCTTCAAAATGAGATTTTCGCTGCCTTCTGAAAATGTAGCTCTACAAAATAAAAATAAAAACCTTTTTCCCCATCGCCCGTGCTTTTCATGTGGTTACAGATTTTCAGCAGAGATGTATGTCACCAACCGTTACATTAGAAACAGATTTAGTTCAAGTAGTTTTGCAAACGCCTAACGATGGGAATGTTTTTTTTGTTCCGATGAATGAATTCAGCGTGCCTAATAATAACGCCTTTCATGACAGAATCAAACGTTGTACAACCTCAGCCGAAATGATTAACAATAACGAAGAGTACAATGTTATATTAATGAAAAAATAAAAACAGTACTGTCCAATGGCAAATATAAAACTGTAATAACCAAATTGTTATTTTTCTTACTGTGAATTTAAATTTCACAAATGTGCAATTGGAACCCTAACAAATGTTACTGTTTGGATGAAATGTAAATTTTATCCAAAAGGGACAGTAATCTTCTAAAAACCATGGTTCACTTAAAAGTCGTGATTTGAAAAAGAGTTATACAGCTCTCTTCAGCAGTATGCAGGCTGAAGACAGACATGAAACCAAAAGCAACACTGGAAGATGCCCCACCAACCTTCAAGGTTAATCTAACTTATGGTGCTTAAAATGATTAATGATTGATAGTCACAGTTAAAGTTATATACTAGTCTTGCATTACAAAAACATGGTGAGAGATTGATTCAATCTGAAGTTGTATAAAATTACAAATTAATAATGGGAAAATTATTTTATTTAAATCTAGGCCCTACCACAGGGATGTACCATGTGCCCCCACAATGATATAATGTTTTTTAATATAGCAAATTATATGGCAGGTCACCAATGTGCATTCCAAACGTGAACAATTGGATGTTCTAATTAAATGATTTAGAATAAATCTCTTCAAAATTGTTTTTTTTTTGGAGGGGGGGTCCACTATTTCAGAATACTGGTAAACGCAGAAAACATGGTATATATTTTATACCTTAACTGTGCAATTTAAATGGGCATTAGTATTTATCATATATGATTATTCAAAAGAGATACTTCCATTAGTTCACATTGTGCCATTTATAGGTTTTGCGCGCGCGTATTCGATATATAGCTCTCATCTCAATTTATCTTCGATATTTCGTGCTAGAGTTGAGGTATTATATCAGTTAACCAACATCCAGATTTTTTGTAAAATGTTTTACACCAAAACCTGCACTAATTTACTCTTCTCAGTGTAGAATATACTACTTTGGTAAAAATGCCGATTGCAATCCTATACACGTTTAGTATAGAGTGAGCATTGTTAAAATGGGACACCTGACGAAATGGTACAGGTAAACTTGTATGTGTTCAGCAATACTTTATTTTCTCTTCTATATAGATCAGGTTGGGATTCAAGACATTGAGATGATTCCGTAAATGTTTCTAGAAAGTAGATTTTCAGAAAGTCTCCCGTTTTAACAATACTCACCCTGGTTTGATGCACGAGAGAACATAGACAGGAGTATACCTGGATGATGTGTTGACTAAAGTAACTACACAAAATGCAGTTTCGCTCAATACTTTTTACTATGCACAGTATCTGCGCGCGTCCCCGAGCATTTGTTAGAGAGATAATGTGGAATTGGGAATGTCAATTGAATCATGGGGGCAGATAGAGGGGGCGGGGCACAACAGGAAAGAGATTCTGGGTAGCAACAAGAGCAAGAACGAGAGAGGCAAAGGAGGGAAAGAGCAAGCGAACCGGAGAGACCTGCTATTTTCTGTGAGAAAGGGCTACCCTTTCTGTTCAGGTCAATGTAGTCTTGACAAACCACTGTTCCAGTATGTAAAATTAAAGAAGATTTTTCTTAATGAGTGCCCAGAAGAAAAGGACATTTTAATGGATATGTTGGACAGATCTTTAGGGCCGTGCCTCTGGAATACGCCATTTAAGAGTAAACGTCCAAAAATCGATTTATAGATCGAGATTTTATTAAATAAAATCACAACAAATATTTTCTTCCGTCAAGAATTCGCAACGCAGAGCAACTCGTCTGGCTTTCTCCGAGGTAAATGCATACCTTGTGGCTGGCTCTTGTATTCCGTCAGAACGTCTTGATCAATATTTAATTTTATATTAAAATTTGAAATTTATATTTCCTCGCAAGATGCAAAAGTGTCCATAACATGCAGATACCGGCTCTATTTAGCTTACTGTATTAATTGTAACATACAGATTTAAAGCCCCTTAGGCTATTTGGCGAACATTATGTGCGCGACCCCAACAAGACTTCGGATGCATTGAGGCCTATCTTAAAATAATTCAGTTAAGGTTAACTTTGGGCAAAAAGTTACTTGGTTTTCGTGTTTTGTTACGATTTGCATTACTTAATAGTGTATAACCTTAATAGACTGTATATTTTAACAGATTCTTGTTCTTTTTTGTAACATACCCGTCTACTAAAAACATTATATACCCCCGAGAATACGTCGGTATGCTGCATGTATAAGATCATAATTAAACATTAAATGTTTTAAAGCAAATAAAAGTTCACAGTACTAAAATGAAAAACGTATTCATAAATACATGGACAACTTATTGTAAGGCTGTGTTTTATTGTCAGGTATATATAACACGAATCACAAAACGAAAAGCAACGAACGGAAATTCAATTAAGAACTGCAAGACAAATACTCATGACACTTGAAGGTCCTTAGCAGTCATTAACAATTGGCAAGTAATGCCCGTGTGTTTGTGATGTCAGAAACAAGTAAATAATCTTCACTAATTTTGACGTTGAACTTCTAAAATAAATGTGCAAACAGTCCAAAAGTTTAGAGAAAGGTAGAACCTATAATACCAAGTGGATATGCATACAAAATGAAACCGTTTCATAGCGAAAGTTATGATAGCGAATCGCTTTCTTGGCTTGCGTCCTAGACCCGTCGGTCACCCAGTTTGCTTCAGATCACCACCGTCAGTTTCAGCTATGGTATGTTCAGCTACAAATGCAGGCTTAAAATCACGGGCACTTTATTATTTTCGTTTTACTGTTTAGACCCAGCTGGAGCTTCGTCTGCTTACATCCCAGAGATGGCGGATGCGGAGGAGGTTTTTGGGCTTATAAGTACGCCGAGTGACTCGGATTCAAAGGAATTAAATGATGAAGGTGGACAAGAGAATCGGATACAAACTTCCTGCAAGTCACCGTCAGCGAAGACATCGTACATTCAACAGGTTAGCAAAATTGCGCTCTTGACGACTGTTAAATGTCAATTTAGATAGGAGAACGATGCAAATTTAACTGAGCTCCCGTGGCAATTACCCGAATGTCATTTAATTAAATCAAATAAATAAAGAAATGTTTATTTATATATATATATGAAACAAGGAATTTAAGGTAAAAATGACTAAAAATAATTCTGAATTAAGTCGCGACAAAGAATATGGCTACTGCATAACTTACACGGCCTACATTCTAATGATGCTCTAAATGACACAAGCAATGCGCCTTATAAACAGTGTTATTATTAAGGGCTTTATAAAACTTTACAAAGTTTGCATAGCGAGCATCAGTCATACTTGGCCGAAAAAAATAAAGAATACTTTAAGTCAGAAACATTCACTCCTTTAAGAATACAGAGTGAGACAATAAAATCTCAGTAGAACTAATGTTTTCTTGAATAGTTATAACATTTACATGGTTTTCTACATACACTATAAAGACAAATCACAATATTATACAAGAATACTGTTCGGCTTATTTTGAGTACGATGTCGATAAAGTGTTTAATGGACAATGGGTAGTAAGGCCATGCAATAATATTAAATTCTGAAAGGTGTGCCTTTTAACAGGGCATGGAAGGGATTAAAGTTAATTTGCACGAAAGAGAGCTATGGACAAAATTTCACGAAGTTGGCACTGAAATGATTATCACCAAAGCCGGGAGGTAAGAGTTTTAATGTTTGTATTCGCTGTTTTACATCAGATAGGAAACGCAGCGCAAAATATTAAAGCTGACGTATTTTAATACAGAACAAAATATGTTGTGTTTAACTGGGTTTTGAAAATCTTAATAGTATTACGGCGACGTTTAGCTTAATAATAAATAGTAATAAAGTTTTAAGAATTCGGCAGCCCTCGTTCTTATTATTTCTCTTTTGGTAATTTCTGGATCAACTTGAATAGGCGCATCGACGTTTTTTGCTCATTTTTTCTGACGGTCCAGCAAAACAGTTTTGGTATTGCGACTTCAGGGTGTATCGAAAATAGGCGCAGCTTTCTCTTATTTTCCTACTTGCGTGCATTTCCCATTGGTTTATAAGTGCTGCAAATCAAGCCCATAGCGGTCTCCCATTCCGAGATACAAGGTTTAATTTGGCACCAACATTATGTATAAAAATGGTTTTTGTAGATTTAATCACTTAATCGTTGTACTGCGTCATTAAAAAATGTTACCAAGAAAATCCAAGACCGAGGACAACTCGATTAAAACGTGTACACGTATTGGTAAATCGAGTATAGTTTTCAAATACATTAATAGACATCCTGATTTGGAAAAGCTAAACTGAATTGAATTACGCAATTTTAATATCTTAAAACGCACACTTGTGAATACCGCAGAATACATTTAACTGTATGGAAAAATTAAATTACTTTGTATTCTTTCGCCGCCATATTATCCCTAATATTTTACAGAGACTAATTAATTCGATTAAACTATGATCTCAGTAGATCCTATATTTCAATACCTTCATGAACTCTCCATGTAAAAATCAGAAAAGCAGCAAAGTTTTTGCCATTTGGTCAGCCTCAGTCTGGACCATTGAATCCTACAATCGTAATGCTTTTCGGTTTGATTTTGAATCGCCGTTTCCTTTAAGGTGCAGCACTCGAAATGTTAAACGAAAAGTCCTACTATTAATGATCAAATTAAAAATCCTTCACTACTGTGAAGAAAATCAAAAGTACAAATTGTTCTAATAGTCTAATTAATACGAAAAAACTATAACTGCTTGCTATTAGTAGATTTAAAATATACAATTTTAGTCTTCTCTGTAGTGCAGCTGATTGAAGTTAAGTTTTTTGGGAAGTTTTTTTTCTGACGGTCCAGCAAAACCAGGGATGAAGCTACGTATCAGGCTGGAAATAAAGTGTTTCACTAACGAAAGAGGAAGATGCAATTGTCTATAGGAACTCTAAGGAGGCTGATATCAGTATAATTTTAAAAACTTTCGATTGCTTTAACATGTTTTCGGACCGTGTTATCGTATACACACATTTTCAATAAGCTTACCTGTCAAACGTCTTACCTACTATTTAAATACTTTCCACACGGCGTCGCCTTGAAATGTATCAGACTGTCATCAATATGTCCATGTTCATGGTAACCTTAGTATTATCTCTCGATTTACAGGCGGATGTTTCCAAGTTACAAAGTCAAGGTGACTGGATTAAATCCCAAAACGAAGTACATTCTCTTGATGGATGCAGTACCTGCAGATGACCACCGGTACAAGTTTGCTGACAACAAATGGTGGGTAAAGTTATCACGAACATTTCAGTGGTTCCATGTACGTACTGAATTGCAATTCGCAGGTTCTCTTAAAAAACAACTATTTCTAATTTCCTTCTTTATTGATTTATACCATTATGGCTAAATAATAGAATGCAGTACAGTAAGTAGCTTATAGTAAAATAAGAAAAGAAAATCATGCCAAGAGCAAACCAAACTAAATTTCTTCGGAATACATTATTGTGCAACATAGCTAGGCTATCGTAAAGAGCGTCAAAAAGCAACCACTTGTATCAATTAAATTAAAAGGTAGATGCCACAAATTCTTCAATGATACAGATGACTGCAAATGACGGCGTTTTTTTGTCTTGACAATTTCAGAGAACATTTGCAATGCATTTAAGAGAAACCAGGAGAATATATTACCCATTCATCCATGTTCAGACCACTCTTCCTTGTGAAAGTCATAGTATTTTATAACTTCTGATATATAGTTACATATTGGCATTCCTACAGTAGAACAATCATGATAGCTTAACTAGGCAGACCACTACCCATTCAGCACAGCCCTCTCTTGGTATCTATTATGCTTTATAATAAAATAATAACCTCAAACGAGAAAGAAATCAATCAGCATGCTTTCATTTTCAGGTGAAAATCTTAAACATATTTTACTCCGTACTTTTACTGGTTGTTTTCTAAAAGATTTTTTTTAAGTAAAATGGTCTTTCTGGTTCACATGATTTACAAAATAGTCCACAATGAATGGCCCTTAACACTCTTATTTAAAAAAAAAAAAAACTTGGCAAAATTAAGACCGTCACAGTGTAAATTTGTGTTAAATTTATCTACAAGCCTTTGAAGAGCGTGAGGTAGCAGGGGATACACATGGTATATTCGGACATGGTGACCGCGAGGTGGCCACACTGGGCCTGTTGGGTGAGAGGATGGCACATATGCATGTGTCTGTGTATTCTGGCTCAGGTCAGTGACAGGCAAGGCAGAGCCCGCCATGCCTGGGAGGCTGTACGTACACCCAGATTCACCGGCAGCAGGTGCCCATTGGATGCGGCAACTCGTCTCTTTCCAGAAGCTGAAACTGACAAACAACCACCTCGACCCTTTTGGCCATGTAAGTTTAGAATATTTACTGCATACAGTACCCAACGCACTGCTTTTCCCCCGCAGGACGCCATTGATACTTTTCGTCATACCTGTCCTTTATGTTTGTGCATATTCTGATTGACTTGTATATGTATCAGTTACTTATTGCTAATTTATACATACAGAGTAAGACCTGATTAAAATGTGTCTTGCAGGATGTTTAATGCTGGTGATGTGTGACCTTTGAACTTAAACCCTTGTGAAACACACTGTAAACCTAAACAAGTTAGATGAACTCAAAAAATTAAGGCAATCAGTTGCTTTAATATTTTTAAGTTTAAGTCATAATTCCAAATCATAATGCCAATTTTCAGTTAATTGTACATATATATTTTAATTGCTTAAGCTTTGATTGCATAATATTCCATAAATATTAATTTTACTTGTACTTGCATCAGAGGTTTAATTTAACTATATTTCCATTTAAGTATGATACTCATACAAATTAAGTGTTTGCAAAAGTAAATGCTTAATTAAAATTCTGAACTATTCACAAGTTGCCTTAAATGCATTGATTGAAGTTAATAAATAATTTTGAGTTACTTTAAATGAAAATTTGTGTAGGCTTCCTAGAAAATTTAAGTGGAATGCTCTCAAATTATATATGTACCACTAACTTTCGAGTTTTACAAACTTATGCGTTATGACTTCAAAGCTTAAAAATATTACAGCAACTGATTGCCTTAATTTTTTTGAGTTCTAACTTGTTTGGGCTTACAGTGGATGCATGAAAATGTATATTATCACCAGACCCACAGTGCAAGTTCTGCATGTGACAGCGGAACCTGTTCTCTTGGGTTATTTAATTGACCTGCATCTAACTCAACACTTCGGTCCTGCCTTTGCAGGATTGTTGGCTTTGCAAGAGGCCAAAACAAAGCTTTTAACTTGTACTATATCTATCGAATCCCAGTAGTCCACTTTCCAATTAAGCGGAGTATTGGTTATTTAAATGATAGGCCTTGGCTGATTTTGTACTGCTTTGGCTGAGGAACATATATGAAGTACACCACTGTCTCACTATGATTAAGCACATTGGACTGCACCTGAGGGAATATAATCCCCACCACATTGCACAGTCCTGGGAATGTGTTGAAATGTCTTTCACACAATGCAGCACAACAGACCTCAGTGCTCCCAGCACATCCAAGCTGCAGCTGTTTAAAAAGTATTCATCTTTAGTATAAAACAGGTCATCTGGAATATGGAAACACACACACACAAAGACACATGTGGACCAATCATTGTGTTTGAAGGATAAAAGAAAGTAAGAAACTGTCTTCAAAACAAAACATTTCGAATGACACATACAGAAAAATTAACCCAAGTGAAATCTAGAAAAACACGCGCACACGCACACACACACACCCCTTAGGTATGCTCAAATATGGCAAAAATCATAAACATGATTATTTTACAAAATTACAAAAAGAAAATCTTCCTTACCTGGAACGATACTTTACACAGCAACTGACTTATGAATATTTATTTATTGTTTAACTTCAGGCTGCTAACAGAGCATTTAATTTATAGATTCAGGGTTTTAGTGCGATTGGGCATCTTGAGTGAGAGAAAATTGTGAAATCAAGTTAAGGCACCATTGAGAACATGTTTTCAAATCGGTTCAGCTGACAGCATAAAGTATGTCAGTGCAAGAGTGGAAAAACAAAGATGTTGAGACTAGCTGCCTGGCCTTCTGCTACTGTACATGTGAAGAACACATATGAAAGATGAACCAGAATTGATTCTAATTCATGCAAGTGAGATTTTTGTTGGGGGGAGAAAAGTGTGAATATGGTGGATGGAGCTCCCTGTTAAGTTTTAAAAATGTTCAGCTTTAAGTACCAGTCATATACCCAGTGTTCATGGTAATCTTAAAGAAATTATAGCTCCACTTTGTGTTAAATAATGTTTAATCTGGACAGGATGCCAATGGAATCCAGATTCTCCTAATGTGAATGCTTTTTGTAAAACAGATTATCTTAAACTCCATGCACAAATACCAGCCGAGAATACACATTGTGAAAGCAGATGAAAATAATGGATTTGGCTCCAAAAACACAGCCTTCTGTACTCACGTGTTTCCCGAGACGTCGTTCATTGCTGTGACATCATACCAGAATCATAAGGTAAGAGTGTGTCTCTTAAATGTTTGTAGTTTTAAGGTCATATTCATTAGGCTGTATTTCATATTGCTTAACAGTCATCCAAAAATCACACTCTTATGCTGTGAACACTGCAGCCCTGATTTTCCTACTTGACTTAAGCTTTATTGAACAGCACTGAAAATTACATTGGTATCGTGTCATAATATTAACTTTGAGGCTAAATTTTACATTACTGAAGGAAAAAAGACACTTGCCAAAAACCCGTTGCCAACCCATGTACAATGAACTTAACATCAGGAAGCTGCCAAACTGAGTAACAGATGCAAGGCTTCATATTACATGGTTAAAAAAAGAACGAGAGATAAATCCTGAATGCTCCCCCCTTAAAATGGAGCATTTTTACTCCTTTCTCCTATATTGCATTTTCATAGCCTCCTATTCCTAAAAGACAGTTGAAGATTTGGCCATTGCTGCAAACATGTCCTTTGCTCCGTTTGTTGCTCGCTCCCTGGTTGGTTCAGCCTAAAACCCGCCGTGTGTTTCGGTGAAGAGGCAGCAAAGTGGCATGTAGGGTGACATCCCACAATGGGGCAGAAATCCCCTGGAATGTTAGAGGGTTCTTGCGGGAACCCTGGATGGTGTGCGCTATTTCAAGACGCCCAGTGCTTGCTGTTTAAGGATTTGGGGGAAGACAATCGGCACACTGACACCCCCATCAGAAAATGGGTGATTTTTTAAAAATTCAAAATTCAAAAATTCCTTGGTCTGCAGAGTACCTGCCATTACTGTTGGGCCTTTATTCCAAAAACAACCGACCAGCAGTGCCAGAAAACTGGCTGACCATCCAGTCTGTACCCAAGGTTCCCTCTCAACTGTATATGTGCATAATGGAATACGTGAAAGCTAAAGAATTGTGTGTAGCTGTACACCGTTGTTCAGTAAAACATCCTTAAAATTACATAACTGACAAATTTAAACCTGAGTTTAATGTACATCATATTTAACATTTTATTACTAATAGTCACCTACTTGTAAATGTTTTGTTTCTATTCACTGATAAGGACAACCAGCTAAAACAGTAGTAGATCTATACATGTTAATACTTTTTTTTAACAGAAAGAGCATGTGTTAAAATAAAGAATGATCATATTGGTGCCAAAAAGACAAAATGGCGCAATTGCATATTTAGTCACATTTTACTGGGGGTTTAATTGCACCCCTATTACTATTTGCACACACTGTGTGTTTAATAATGTAGCTTGTGTTAGTCGCATCAATATGTATTAATAATATATTATAAATGTACTTTTTTTCTAACCAATTTATCTGGATGAATCACTGGTTGACTTCTCTCACCATGCACACCCCGAAAGAAAAGTCTAGCCTCGCCTATGTTTAGTTATATTATGCTACAGTATATCATAATTTTTTTTTTTTTTGTGGAGTTGCGTCGAATACAGCCACACCACCTTACAACTAAATAGCATCCATTTTCAAACAGCAGCTTTTCCACTCTAGTTTAAAAAATACAACTGGCTTATTATATGAATTAATTTGGCGAATTTCTCTCATGGTTTAGTTAGGACATGTATAATCTTTCATAATTCAAAAAGCGTTTACACTAAGTAAAAGCAAAATGCTACCAATTGTTCATTGATTATTCTGATTTCAGTGGCCACATTTGACAATACTGCAGACAACTCTGTAAAGGTGTGCACTAGAGAAAGATTTTTGAAATTTTATCAAAGGCAGAGTCCGATTAAGACATGTTCTAGACCTAAATTGTAGTTAAAATGGCAATTTGAGTACCTTTCCAAAATACCTCAGCAAGTTTCAGTTATTTTATTGCCTATTCGATTAAATATTGTTTCATGAGGCAGATAAGTAAACATACTGTCTGTTTTTTTTCTCAGATTTAATATCGGTGTTTATAATCGAAACGTCTACAAGCATTGCGATGAACGGTATTTTGAATTATGCAGTTGTTAATTTAAATGAAAAATCGAACAAAAGGTAAATTTCAAAACCGACGATTAACTTTAGGCAAAACTGCGTTCGGGTCGCATTCTATGTCTTTGCATTCCAAAAAGTCTGTGAAAATGTGTAGCAAGTAGTTTTCATCTTTTTATTGCTGCATTATTGAAATCTAATAGCTAATTAAGGAAAGAAATTACATTCCCTTTGCCTGAATCATTTTTGGTATTTAAATGGAATACACCAAAAGAGGACTCGTAACAATATCTTAATTCGTCCGACCATGCTCAAACATTTGTGCATCTGACTGGAATTTATAACTACTGAATCTGGAATTCATAAAGTACTGCAGATATTGTGAAGCCATAATTAATTACTGATAATTCCATTAGTAGTGGTCCTGAATGGGTCCACCTAAGGCCCATAAAAACGTCACTAGAACAGCCGGTAAAATCTGTAAGATCTTCGTCCATAATATTTAAAAATCAAAGCATGCCTTTGGTTGTTAATTAAAAAAATGGAATTTCATTTAAAAACACTGGCCGAATTGAACCTGTGGAAAAATCAGTGATGATATAAAATTAAAGCGGTCACGCCAAAATGATTTACCTGATAATACTTCTCGAAGTTAGTAGAGACCTAGTGGTGGAATCTGATTTCACCAGAGGTGAAACTGTAAAGCCTCGTATCTTGATGGTTGTTAACACAAATGCACCATTACCAGAAGTTATCTGTCCGTGCACCAATCTATATTTTGCTTTTTCAAGGCACCTCAAAGTTTAGATTGTTATACTTTGTCCATGTAATGGCATTTGTATATTTTAATTATGCAAGGTACATACAATTTTTACTATTAATGCTATTGGACTGAATATTTCCCAAACAGGTGAGGACTCAGCAACAAATACTCATTTGACTTGCAAGCATACGTAATTTGGCCGATTTTGAATTGCCTTAAGCCAAAATTAGCTGGGTGTTGCTAAAAGCTACATATATCCTCTTTTCTCTGATACTTGTCTGCTATAGCTTCATACGGACCAGAGTAAATTGGGACAAGGGCAATAAGAGGTGGGCTAAGATCATTAATGCCTTGCCAGCCAATCAGAACTTCCTGCCTCTTCCTGTGCAGGAAATTTTAATAGCTGCTATCCCAGAAAACGTTAATTACAGCCGTTCTTTAACAGAAGGGTCCTTGAAACATGTTTGGCCAATTAATATTGCCTTTAACTTTTACGACCAGAACCGGGAAAATGGGACGGATTCTTCTGCATAAAGCAAAATATTCCTCTTGTGAATATTTAATCAATACCAGCACAACATAACCACATAGTGTTCTACATTTTAAATGGCTGTGCTTTGAACGCCAAGAGTTATTTAGGGTTACAGCGGTATGGAACAGTCGAACATTCTAAAATGACAATAAACAAAAAAGGTTTTCAAGAGCGCAACTTGTTAAACAGTTGACTATGTAACGAAAAAGCTTTTTGGTAACGTGCACCTAGTAATACTCCTACAAAAACATTTAAGGCACGATTTTATAAATTAGTGAAGAGTATAGATTAGTTTACATTATTTTGTCACCGTGATATTACAGAAGCCTTATTAAGAAAAATAAAATATTTTCATTACCATAAATCTGTAGCGGTGCGTAAACTACATGCGACTCCAGATTAAATTCTATGCATTTTCATGCTTGTGCTTTATCGAAATTGAGTACAAGATAAGTTACATCGACGGCATATACGTGCACGTGTAGGAAAGCCTATACAAAATCTTAATTTCTACAAAATCTAGCCCAAGTCATCAGCTCTTTAGAAAACGACTGCATTTATAGTTATTTAACCCCTCCTTATGCTCCCTGAGATGAAACAAAACGATTTACAGACATGCGCGCGTTTACGTCGCCGGAGAAACAGTAAGTTGATAGTTGGCACACAAAAGCAATAGGTGTGAATAAATTTGTTGAGGGGACACATTCACGGATTATCTTGAATACTGTAAAAATACTGGTCCACCTGTTAAACTCGACCGCAAAAATAATATCGAAGAAAGTTTTACACGGAAACGCTAAAACGTATATTAATTAATAAATTGTCACTTTATTAAATGTGAAGCATTAAACTGCTATAATTTTCGCTTTTTTAAACAAATGTACAAATTGAAAACGTTAGGAAAAACCATCAAAAAGCTACAAACTTCCAAAAAGCAAATAATCATCTTTGAAGAAACTGGGCGGTTACTTCATTCAATAACCTTAAATATATTTTCACATTGAATAGACATGAATAAAATAAGCTTTCTCCAGTTTCTTATGGTAAATTTAAAGGACTTGATAAAATAATTATTATACAGTTGTATACCTGTATACAACTTCACTTCATCTCCTTGGGGGATGATAAGAATGATAGGAGAGAGTGGTCGCGAGGTTCGGATTAAATTATATTTCAGTAAGGACTCAAATACGGTACAGATCGCGTCCCGTATTTGTTCAAAACAGGACACAGCATTTTGTTTTCAATAAGGGACAATCCCGTAAATACGGAACGGGTGGCAACTTTAGGTCTAAAATTTTACTAAACTTTGATTGACGCCGCTTTATAGCGGAGTCCCTTGGGCTTCAGCCCGGGTAAGCCGGTACATTAAAGTGCTCCCGGTGCTCATCGGCGGTCTGCACACTTCTAGATGCTAGCGTTGGCTTTTGGTGAAGAATTGCCGCTACACGGGACACATCACCGTTTGCTTCAGCACTTAACCAGCCGTGATCTTGTTTGACTTCGATCATACCGTGCAAGCTTTGAAATGCGCAGATTTGACATTGAAGCAGAAAACAGGATGTTGATGAATTTGATTTCGAAAAACAACATACAACTTCAGAAAAACAATTTGATTCGTTTACAGTAATTTAAATGAAAATCAATACTCACACAAATGTGTAGAGTAGGCTCCTTTCTAAAGATTAGGAGGCCATTAATTTGGAACGGAAAGTTGTCAGTTAACTACTGTATGGCGATGAATGTGGTTCAACAACACACAACTAAGCACAGCCATGCTGATCATCTTCCAGATCACCCAGCTCAAGATTGAAAACAACCCTTTCGCTAAGGGCTTCCGGGGGAGCGATGACATGGAGCTGCACCGGATATCCAAAATCCCAAGGTAGTCACTCGGAACGAGCCTCCTGTTCATATTCCACGTCGGTGTTTTTCTTTAGACTAGGCCCCAGCTGACTAGCGTCACCACAACTATGTTTTCTCTGCCTCATCCCATACCCCAAAGAATCCACAGAAGCAGGCTACCTACTGTTAACCGCTGCTAAATAGCCAAATATATCAGATTTAACAGAACCAGAAATCAGTCTAAATAGCTGAAGCCTTGACCAGGTACTGCTTTGGGACATTCAAATCTGTAACCCAAAACTCTCACAAGTCCTCATAGTTAGGGAAGAGTATTCCAAAGCAACTACACTCACATAAACCACATAAACAAGCAAAGCAGTACCCTTAAATTGCTAAACAGCAGTTAACACTTTACTGAAAACACTCAAGATCAATCTAGCCCAGGACATAACATTATTAAAACGATTGAGGAACCCTATTCAGCCTGTCTTGTATTCTTGAAGTACTACTTAGTTAATCAGTCATATTCTTGGCAGACCTCTCTTAACACCCCCCTCTGGACTGTCTGTACTTGGATCATAGTCCACCCCTACTCAGTTGTCCTTTTAATCATCGTGGTACAGTGACACCTTCCGATAAAAAAATCTTGTTTGTTTTAGCTTAACTTGTTCTAAGAGACAGACCCCCATTTGAAGTGACGTAACCACACGCATGTTTGTACATAGTATATTGGGGCAGTCTTACCAGTCCCTGTGTAGAGATTGAGGTGGGCAATCTTATCCGCAAAGGGTCGGTGTGTATGCAGGTTTTTGGGGTAACCTTTAGGTCAGCTTTTCAAACCCAGGTGTGAAGACTCTTCAGCCAATCAGTCCTCTAATTAGTGACCTAATTAGGGAGTTGCAGCGAAAACCTGCATACACACCAGCCCTATGTGGATATGATTCCCCACCCCCGGTTTAGGTCTTAGGGAGTGGTGCTCAGGCTGTACAAAGAGAAGCACATCCAAAACACCATCTCTGTTTTTGAGCCTGTTAAATTATATTGTTGTGAAGACATGTAAAAACTCAAAGCTTTATGAAGAAAGGCTCTCATTATCTTCAGTATAGCAGTGCATATACTGCTCTCTCTTCCTGAGTGAAATAGCCATATTGAATTCAACTGGCTCAAGTGACCATCTTCAATATTTCACATTGGTCTTAAAATTTTTAAGCCATTTTTTTCTTCGCTATCCCATCCAAGCTGCAGCATACACTCTTGTCCTGGAGGTAGTCAGTCTGTCAAGTATTTTAAGATCAGTTTTTGATATAGGAGGGTTGCACATGACATGACACAGCGCCATCCACAGCAAGCAAAGTGCATCATGTACCATACTGGTACATAGTCTGGTGTGATACATATTATGTACTCCATGGGTGTTTTACTATGTTTGTCACGGTTATGTATGCCAGCAACAGCAGTGTTTGTGACAAAGGTAAGGGATTATTTAGGATCCCCAAAACTATGAAAAGAAAAAAAAGAACAGTCACCAGATGTTCTGCATGAAAATCCAGAGAAGAGAGATGGAGTTTTATCTAGTGAGCGCCACCAAGAATGGTAATAAAGCAGACTGGATCATACAGAGAAGAACAACCAGAGTTTGCAGAGATCACTTTATAAATGGTAAGAATAAAGCTTAAAAAAATTCTGCTTCTAGATGTTCAGTTCTGTATACAGCTTCTCCCCGCTATCCAAATCCAGAGTGTTTCTGTGAAACCTTTCAATAGCCGAAATGGCGTAAAAAAGAAGCCGTTACCATTAAATTATATGGGAAAATTTTGAGCATTTCCAGTCCTAAAAAATAACCAACCAAATCATACCAAATAACACACAAAACCTAAAATAATACTAACATGGAGTAAAAGCAAGAATAGTATGTAAATACACAGCCTATATAAATGTAGAAATAATGTATGTAGTGTTTTTTCACATAGCAGAATCAATAGAGTCATGCGTTGCTTAACAACAGGGATACATTCGTGAGATATGTTACACAAACCTAGACGGAATAGCTTAATACACACCTAGGCTATAGGGTATCGTTAAATGATGAAAAAAGATTTTCAAAACATGAACCAGTAACAGTTATTACAATTATCAAATATTATTTACCATACATAATTGTATGTGCTATACTCTTATGACTAGCAACATAGTATGTTTGTTCACACCAGCCTCACTACAAACAAGTGCATAATGCATTACACTATGATATTATGACAGCTATGATGTTACTAGGTGATAGGAATTTTTCAGCTCCATTATAATCTTATGGGACACCATCGTATATGTTGTTGGTCGTTGACTGAAATGTCCTTATGTGGCACATGACCATATGTATTACTGGCTCACTGCTAAATATTAAATGCTATTTTTACAATTTCTCCTTTTTTTGTAAAAGCAAAAATGCTCTTTAGATTTCTTTTGGTTAATGAATACAGGGGCTAATGTAGGTCTTTTGTAAAAGTGAAGTGATGTAAAGTGAATGTATGTGAAGCAGGGGATGTGTGTATAACAGTGATGATCTTCATTAGTTGGTGAACATCAGCTTAATTTTTACTAGCATGCTAACCTACTATCTTATCATGCTCATTCTGTTTATCATTGCAACAACTGATGAAACCTAACCTGATTACAAGTAACTTTATGGATTTTTGTGCCACACTATTTATGAAATGATTACAGCGAGTGTAAGACACAGCAGTCTGTCAGCGTCATGGACTTCAAGAGAGGAAACAAAAAGAGACATCTTCTCAGACATTCCTCACAGCCAGATGAGAGCAGCACATCCAGGGATGAAATAAATCAATCAACAATTTACCTTTGAAACACTCTGTGTGCTCAAACCAAATTACATGTAATAATGACAAACGCAACACTGTAACTGAGGTCGTAACTTAGGGGGATGTCTAAGTCAATACCACCCCCAGGACCCCCTTAAATGGGTGGAGTCTCCAACCCCTACAATGCTCATCCCAGCTATGCCCTTGACTGTGATGTTTACATTACAGCATACAGAAATGTAATTGCTAACGTTACCATTACATGGCGAAAATAATATACCAACAATATATAATAAATGAATAAGCATGCGATTTACACCTATACTTACCTGTGAATACATCTAAATATTTAATCCATACTTTCTCCTCTGCAGTTTTTTTTGTACCAAGCCAGAAATATATAAATTAAGCCTCCAGACTTAGTCACTTTCTTTTGTTTCAGTGTTACATATTGCATTTGAAAAACCAGACAATTAACCATTTCCATATCTTCCTATTAGTATTTTCTTCAACCAAACTCCACACAACAATTGTATTTTTGTAATGTTCTTTATGTCTCAGGGAGATTACCATATTTACCTTAGGCTTTTCAAATAACAGTACTGCACAAATTAAATGACTTAACTGTGTATAATTCAAATACACTACAGTACATAAAATATAGATCATTGTAGTTTCGCTACTGCATCTTGTTGGCTCGTTTTTTGCGAGTTTATCAAACTTTGAAGAGTCTATATTTATAATTGAGAGAAAATTATTTATTTTTCCCGTCGTAATTTATGTGCACGTAGAATTAGCCTCAGGTAGCTAGTCAGAAGCAGAGGGATTACCGCACGGCAATGTGGGCAAGTAAAAAAAAATCATTTTTTAATTTTTCCATGTTATGTATAAAAAGTCCCAAAATGAACACTAATCTGACTACGTGATTACTATAAGCAAATTATTTAAGCTGCATTTGTACAGGAATGTCCCAAGATTTTTCATCCATATAAGTAGTTGATCATTATAACGTGATCACTAGCGGTTTTCACTGTATTTTAAACATTACTAGTGCTGAAACCAATTGAAACAAATCTTTTTCGCAGTGTTTATATTTGATTTCTTTTGTTTGATGTCTTCACTAAAGCTACAATGTGTCCAAACGAGGGACATGGCATTTTTCTTTGGTACAAGCTGCTGTAGCTGCTCAGTTGGGTGGGTGTTTGAGTTCTCCATGTTGCTTCTAAGTCGCAGACTGGACAGGGTGGTGTCACGTGACTCATGCGGTTTTTAAGGGGACAGTACATGCACACACACTATGGAAAGTATTATTTAAATATTAACAGAATTAGAAACAACTCTAATAGAGGTTCTGGATGTCGGTTTTGATTATTTTTCGATTAATTGCCCTACTAAACCCCCTCTACAACACTTCTTTTTTCAGTTTCGGTGTGAACTCCCCCTTGAACGTTGTAAAAGCTTCAGCAGTAGCATATTTCAGTAATTCAGCATGAACAGCATAAGAGAATAAAAACAGAGGCAGGAGTAGTTCTTATTGTTCTCGCAGGTGTGTTCTAGTGTAGGTTTATGTGGCCTGGTCAAGGTTAAGTCTGAAGAACTGTGTCAAACAAAGCATTTTATGTTTGAAAAGGAGAACAGACAACACATGATGCACTCACTTGGTTTGTTCATTTTAATTACACGAACTGATCATTTTTGGTGTGTTTGGCATAAAAACCTTATATTGAAGTTAACAGCTTTACGAACAACTTAGATGAGAAACTGGAATAAGATACAGAGGTGAAGCCGATTTCATAGCCTTTGCTCCTTCTTACTAAACATTGACTAATAATCGCATTCAAGAGGCAAAGCACAGCAGCAGTGTATCGATTTTGATGCAATGAAATTTCTTTATATCGGTTGGTACTGATAATCATCATGATATAATCATTATTTCTTTATTCCCCATAAACAGACCATGAAAAAGATGAAAACTGAATGGACTGCAAACTGATGTCTAATTTCAATGAATCAGTAATACACCAATAGCAAAGTTTATTGGCATTAAAAAAAAAAATTTATTATTACTACAGGGGCAGATTTTACATTGCTAGCTGCCAGCCACTTTATATCGAAAAATGCAGCGTGACCAATATGGGACGGGACTGAAAGTTACAATATGAATTGCTGATGTCTAATTGTTTGTATTCTGTATGTTCTACTGGATGGTAGTGCTTTGAGTAATGAGATACATTTGCAATATTTCCAATTTTAGTTGCCATCAGTCAGTTGAGTGTTGTAGGCTACGTTAAATTGCCAAAGCACCACTGCACCACCTATATCTTTTTGATCTCCCCCTACCTTTTTGCTATGTAATGCATTTCTGTCATGATGCAGATGAAATGGATAAGACCAATTAAAACCACATTCCCTATCTTTCATTAGGAATCTGCACGTTACTGCAGCCAATTTGCTGCGCTTACAGAGCATGAGGATAAAAATATACTTAACAAAGATTGTAGTCCTATATCCTATATCATTTATCATATGCATCAGTTATTTTTATTTTTAGTTGTGGAACTGCACCCTTAACAGTATTAGTCTTATTTTAAATAAAGAAATCTTTATTATTTTAAAGTTGTTTAACCTTTCATGATGTGTCTATTGCATCCCATTGCCACCACACTGAGTCCCCCCTCAATTACAAACTCCTCACGCTACTGCACAGCTGTGTCCCGATACTGGTCAGGGCATGGGGGGGTTAGACTCTCATACTGGTCAGGGCATGGGGGGGTTAGACTCATAGTGGTCAGGGCATGGGGGGGTTAGACTCAAAGTGGTCAGGGCATGGGGGGGTTAGACTCAAAGAGGTCAGGGCGTGGGGGGTTAGACTC
>JABFEB020000113.1:4080355-4118302 GCA_019775895.2 Stomatorhinus ivindoensis
GACTCTCATACTGGTCAGGGCATGGGGGGGCTAGACTCTCATACTGGTCAGGGCAGCTGTGACATGACAGTGCAAAAGTCAGACAAGACAATCAGACAAACTATTGAAACATTGTAGTGTAACAACAAAGTACAAACAGCAAACAGTGCAATGAGAGGGTAGGAGGTAAACAATTGGCCTTGGAATAAAAGAGAAGAGTTCATGATTTTGAAATGATCATTTTACAAGCAATTTTCTTCATTGTCTAAGTGAGGGCAATTTTACCAAATAACTCAGTTTAGTATTCACACAGTTATGATTAGAGGTCAAGAAAGTATTGTGATATTAAAGCCTTTAAACAATATTTATCCATTTTCATAAAAAAATATAAAGTTAACTGCTTGAGGATCTAGGCATCATGTCAATGACCCAGGCAAACATACACCTGTTACATAATTGGCTGTTTATGTGCCATATCACACTCCATTATGACGGTATATGATAGGCTGTCTATGTGCCATATCACACTCTTATGAGCCAGAGAGGGACCACACTTGGGCTGTTTTCATGCAACAGAAACCTCCATATTTAAGTGCTTTCCAGGCAGTTTATATTTAATGCATTTAAGTGAAAAAATTGAACATTTTATCAAATGATAGTGATATGCATCATGATAGTTCTATCTCCCAGGCCTATTTCATTTGATGTTGCCAGCTAAATATTGGGTGTTAAACACTGAATTTTCAGTCAAGCATTTGTTACATTGATAGAGGAAAATTATGCTAAGACAATTTAGATTTTATTGACCAGCCCTATTTTATTGAAATTCAAAATGTTAATTATGCATGTATAATTCCTGCAGCAATAAGGAGTATCCAAGGGTTCCACAAACTACAATACACCAGAGGCTGGCACCCAGTACAACCGCCTTCAGCACAGAAGCACGGGGCCCATCTTCAGCAGGTGGACTGAGTGTATCCCAGTATCCATGTGAAAAGATTAAAAATGGCCCACCGGACCTCCTACCCCCCTCCTACGCTGTACCCCACAATCACTACCAAGACTACCACTGCACAAGAAGGAAAGGTAGGCCTTCTTCCAGCAATCCTACAGTGTTGACTCATATTATTTGAATAAAAAATAATGGAAAAACTACAACCCATCATTAGAAAGAATCCTTCCAAGGCCTTGTGTAAATAAATACATTTCTTTGTCGATATGTCAGTAACCCTCTGAATACAGCCCATGAACAGATAGTCAACCATATGTAAATAAGGTGAAGTCTGACCACCTCATGTATTCTTCAGAGTGATTTTTTGCAGCCTTTAACAGACAAAACATGTCAACTGTGTCCACAGTGGATGGGGAATGTCATACAGGAGATCACCTGTATAAGAAGTCATATATTGAGAGCATCACCAGTGAGGATGAGCACTACTATCGACCAGCCAGCTATTCTCAGTCCCTGGCCTTGGCCAGCAGTCCCTACAGGGCAGAGTCCACCCAACAGCAGGCCTGCATGTATGCCAGCACATCCCAGGCAATGGAGCCCTTGACCAACCTGGAGGACATGAGCTGTAGCACCTGGACCAGCATGTCACCTTATGGCAGCTGCACGGTGGCTGCCGTGCCCTCTGTGGAGCGACGACCCTACCAGCACTTCTCTGCCCACTTCACTTCAGGGTCCCTAGTGCCCAGACTAAGCGGGACATCTGGCCATACTTCACCTCAACTTCACAGGGACACTCACACCGTGTACCCTAACCCAGCGGCTCATCAGCCCCCGCCCCGTCAGTGTGGCCCAAATGTGTCTACCAGCAGCCCTGAGTATTTGTATGCCCATGCCATGCCCCGTGCCCTGTCCCCGCACCATTACCACGCAGTTCCCACCGTGGGCATCATGCCTGAGTGGAGTGAGGGCAGCTAGCTACAGGATGGCTTTTGCATGCTTGATGTGAACTTCAGCAATGACAACAGGAGTGCAGATAGACATGCATGCGGCAGATCAAGACACCAAGGTCAATGGAGAACGGAATCTCCCCAGACTGATAAATATTTTTTCAAGCAGTTTGTTTTTGCACATTTTTTTGAATTGTGTTTTTAGGTGTTGCATGTATGCAGTTAGTTTTAAATGATTACTATATAAAATGAAGTACTTTCAAAGTCTAAAATTAAACCAGTAGTTTTCATCAGCTCTAAAAAAATCATGTTTATCTACAATTTAAAAAATAGTAATAAGGTTATCATTGGAAAAACATTATTGACACATTGAACTTTTAAGTTTGTATGAATGTTTAAAATTCCTTTCATGTTATCCTTGCTTGATTAAGACCGGCCTGAAATGACCTCATCCCTAAAACTATAGTGCGCAGGTACAAGCAGCTCATGCTTTCCTTGTAATCATACAGCCCTCATTCTTTCTGATTTACGGTTCGGCTGTTTGGTTCATGATCCTCCTATGTTGCATGTCCCCTTTAATTAACATGTTTCTTATTTTTAAAACTTCTATAACATACATGGGTATGTGACAGGTCTCAGTGACATGATTAACTTCAGTCTTTTGGTCACAGCCCTCTATCCATCTATAAGAGATCATGTTTGATGACTGATAAAATCCATACCTATATCCGACTAACTCCTTAAAATAGTCAGACACACTAGGGCCTGGAGTCTATCCCATGCTACATAGTGCATTGTTTTGGCCTTTATGAGGAAACTGCCATGATACAAAGAGAACATGCAAACACCACACAGGTTTGAAGTAGAAGTCAAACTCTAATCCTGGACATATAAAGCAACAGTGCAACCCACTGAGCCACTGTGCCATTGTCAAAATACAAGAAACAGAACCATATAAGAAATCCATGCTGCCTTTCATTATCATATGAGCTGCTACATACATAAGCTGTTAAGCCTATAAATCAAAATATCCTGTGGTAGGCCGTCAAGAGCGCTGCTAGTAAAGGGGGAGAAAGAGTTACTTAATGGGGTCAGAGGCATGCCTGATGATTCAAGGTGGCTCATTTCAAGGTTTATAGTGCCACACAATATTTTGTTTCCGCATCATCACGATGTGCAATAATGACATCGAGGGATGTGCAACGTCAAGTGAGGCAAATGAAACACGAACATGTCGTGCTACAACTTTTTTGCTGCTTGATACAAAAGGAAAGCTCACATGCTTCTCCTTTTCCATGATTAATCCACAACAGAAGTCTGTCTGCTATAACAATTTACTCTGATTTAAATTGAATTCACAGAGTTTGTAGCTAGTGAGTGAGATGCAGGCTGTGCATGCACAACAAACCACCAATCACAGCTAGGGCAGGACGACGCACGATATTAATACTGGCATGACGTGTTAGTGTCGCTAAAACATTTCTGTTCTGTCATAGGATTGTCAAATTTAATAAGCGTTGCAATTTTAATGATTATTCCTTTTCAATATTATCTAGCTTAATGTGATGTTTTCGTGTACCATTTGAACATGCGGACAACTTCTGTTAAACCAACTGTAATGTTTACTAGAAGTACTCTGGTCAATGACATGTATATAGCTGTCTATCACTTTGCAGGCTCCCCCGCATCAGTGTTCCCAGTGCCACTACCTGATCCGTACAGTCTACCCAATCTGTTCCTTCCGGATCCTGTTCATCTACTTTACATGTGCGCATGCATGTTGCTGCCCAATTTGTACTGGAAGTCCAATTTACCGCAGCCCCCAATACAAGACAATGCATGTGGGAAAATGTCTATGCTAAAAGTATAGTAGTACTAACAAATCAATCATCATTACAATTACTATATATAACATTTAATTACAAATGTAAAAATTACTTTTACATTATAACACTTTATCAATCCCCATCACTGCCAAACAGCTGCAGTATGCATCATGGACATAAACACTCTGTTGCAACAATCTATAGTATTGTGTATGTAAACACTACACACAGGTTAAGAAAATAAATCAGTATAAGTTTACCATCATTGCTTTTGCATGAATTCTGCATGCTCATGACAAGCCAATCATTTTCATCCCTCCTGCTTAAATCACTCACAGCCAGGTCTGAAATTTTCCAATTTCAAGCAGCCCTAGTCATTTTTAATGTTCTTACTGCCCAATATAAAATGTAAAGTATAAAGCAGTATAGTTCACAGAAGGCCAACAATTTGTAAATATCAGTTTTTAATGTTTATAGTATTTATTGTACCTGAACTCTAGGAAATCATTAGTTTCCAGTTGATATGTTTTGCTAGTTGCCCTTCCCACCTATTTACCTTTTTAACATAATGAAGTGCTTTTGATTAGAAAAAGGCTATTAAAATGGCATTGTAATGTATGTAAATAAACACTATATGCAGCGAGAACACAAGTACATTTTAAGGAATATTTTGGCTTTATTTCTCTTCTTCTGTTTTCCATCATTAGTAGAAATTAAAGAATTTTCAACCAATAATCAATTTAGAAATATACTTTGTCCTATATAAACACTTTTTAAAAAGTCAAATTTTAAAAAGTCCCTCCTACCGAGAAACTTACAGGGAGATGCAACTGATTAACAATGCAGACAAAGTGGCCCTGCTAATCACTCTGCCCTGGGATATGAGACCCAACACATCTTCATACTGTGCATGATACAGCACACACTGTAATAGAAAAGGGGACAATCATTCAAACTAAAATTTAGAATATAGAGGAGTTGTTGTATCCACATATTTAATGCTGGCAACATCCTCAGGAAAGATTATATATACTGATCACCTAGTCAAAATACTAATGTCACAATGTGTCTAACAAAAGCCTTAAGCAAATGAAAGAGCATTTGTGGCTAATCAAAATTCCAGCTAACTTTTATTTAGTTTAATAGTTTAGTTTTATTTATGCAGTTAGGTCTCTGTAACAAACTATTTCATCATCATTTTTAAAGATCTAACAGCCCAGGACAGCTATCCAGATATTTGCTCCCAGCCAAAATCCCCTGGAATAAAACAACCTCCTAATATTCTAAGTATGTTCAGTCTGCATAGTATATTGCTTCTGGAAGGTGGTTCAAAGGGTTTTAAAAATGACTGAAAAAAGCAGTTTGAACCCTTAGAAAAACTACCACTCTGTCTTTTTGGGGGATTTCTTTGCTCAGACATGGTGACCTGGTCCTCAGAGAACCTTTGATCCGAGCTACCTAGCCCATCTTATCTGGCCCTGAAGAGATTCCTACCCCTTCCAGCATCCGACAGAAAGAGAAAGTCATTAACCCCAGACCCCCAGGGGATCAGTTCTGCTGTTCAAGAGACAAGGCGGGGGAGCCCTTTACCCACCACTCACACAAGAACACAGTGTATGAACCAGGATTGATGAGGCCATGTGGTCTTCAAGCTTCCATATGCCGAAGCAGGCTTGAGAAAATAATAATAATACATCTCCCTGACCTTAACTTGTCTGCTGCTTAAACATGTTTATTAAACCAAACATGTGACAGAAAACACAAGGCTGTCCTTTTCTAGCCGTCTCTTGGCCCGTGACTCTCTATTTCCTTGTGTCAAAAATCCCCCACTTGTTAGACATAAACACACCCCTCCTCCAAAAGTAACATTAAAACTGATCTATAACCCAAGGAATCCTAAGGCCCTTTTAAAAATATCGTAAAAACTAGTGCTTCACCAAAATGAATTTTTTTACTGAAACCAAAATTTAATTACTTTTTTCAACCAAATACTAAAACAGAAATAAACTTTGGCTATTTACTTGATCATTTATGTTGCAATTTGTTCAAAGTAATGTATTTCATTCATTTTGCTTTTGAGCTTTTCCATTAAAAGAAATTATTAACGCAGCAAAATGGAGAGAAGTGGGTTTTACTTTTCCTCTGAACAATACAAGCCATTATTATAGACTCTTTTCAAATGTTAAATAAAAATAAAAAATAAACTATGAAAGTCAGCCTCCTTTAGCCATCAACCAATATGTAAAACGTATATGCAGCCCGTACGTCTTTGTTAATGTGCTATTAGTGTTAAGAACGGCAGCAAATCTAACACCCTAAACCAAAAAATGTTCAATATTCCTAACAGAGTGGCTGCTCTGTCATGAAACTGTAAAGCTGGAAAGTTTTTATAAAATACAAACTGTGTTTGAAATGCTGGATAAATAGATGATCTTTGAGCCAAGGCTGTAACAAGTGATTGATAGATAGACAGACAAATACTTTATTCATCCCAAAGGAAATATATTGTCTGCAAAGTGATAATATGGTTGTACATTATTCAGACCGATACTCTCTACCTTAACCACAAAACATGCTATTCAATATTAGAAGCCATGATTTTGGTATGACAATAGAATAGAACAATACACTACTGGGCACAAAACTGTGGTGATAAACAATTAAAAGAAAATTGCTTGTTTAATCTATGTATAAATTACTAAGGGTAATGCTGTTGGACTAGGTAACAAAGATCACAAACAATGCTAATTATGAAAAAACTGTATAAAGTATTCAACAGCAATTTAATGAGCATGCTAATTAATTTGACCTGTAGTTCTCTGCAGGATAAGCAGTTAGCTAGATGTAAGGGTGAACGGAATAAATTAGCCTAAATTTTGTGAGCAGTACTTCAACATGTTAATATCTGTTATTTGATAACTATGTACAATTTCCCAGATAAGTAGTGTCAGTCTGTTTTCATTTACCTCAGAAAAAAGATGTGATAGACATATAATCTCTGGGAAGAGACATTAGTTAAAAATAAGCCATTTGTGTCACAGAGGTTCCATCTACAGTTGATACGCAGAGACTGGATGAGCCTCGAGATTGAAAGTGGGACACAATGTACCATAAATAGCTTCCAGCTGTCTCATCAGTACAGCTGATAAGGACCCCCTCCCATGGGAAAAGGAAACTAGACTTTTCACCAGACAGTGGTCACATCCACCTGAATGTTGTACCACATGGAGCACATTGCTGCATGTGGGGGGGGGATAAAAGGGAAACACTTTTTAAATGAAAAATCGCTGATTTTAAAGAGTACAATACATTTAGCAGACAGTCTTATAACGCTCTAATGAAATTAAAAGAAAAAAAAACAGATGGTATAGATAAACAGAGCAGGCATTTTGTTAGGTGGGGGAAAGCGGTGCTTCACTCACCTCGCTCTCTAATACCCCATTCAGACACAGACACATTTGTAATTATATCTTTGTGGGGATTCTACATTCATTTCTATGGGGGAAAACTCTTATTCCAACATGATAACCTTAACCATAAACAACCAAAGTATGAGACTTTTGGCAGTTTTAGGTTTTTGATTGCATTGAACAATGGTCCCCACAATGTAAAAATCAAAGGCTTTTATCACATTGTGGGGGCAATATAAACATAATCCACACACACACATATATACATGCACGCTTATTTATCACTATTTTACAGTTACAATATGTCGGAATGAGAGCAAAATTCAGTAGGTAACTACTCTTTATTCAATATCATGGCAACTTAGTAACATTAGTGGTAACTTTCCAGTGTCAATGTGAAACCGTAACAGGATTACCGTAACAGACTCACAGAGTTTGACTCATGCAGTTAGGCTGTATGCAGTGCAATTAGGCTCTTGTTACATTGTTCAGTGAAGCACTGGAGTCAAGCAAATAGTTGAAGACTTAATTTAGCAACCACTAAACATAGTTATAACTGTCACTGAAAAATAACTAGCCTATATAATATATAATTATATAATTATATAATATAATATATAATTTTTTTACCTCCATCGACAGAGGGAACATGCCATCAATAAATAACAATAAGGAAAAAAAACATACGCACAATGTGATGTCTGCATTTTTTCTGTAGTACCCCCCCCCGACACACACACTACCCTATGCCAAAAAGTAATAAAAGTAAAAAAAAAAAAAGTAAAAATAATATTTTATGTATCTGCATACATATGGATCACTGTTTCTTGACCATATACATGCATTTGAAGAGAATGATCCAAGAACTTCACTGGGGACGGTTATCCTATTTCATACCTATCAGTCCAATGTGTGATTAGCTATCAATAAAACAGTGACCTGGGGCCTAATCACGCCTCCCCAGTGGAAACTCCTCCTGCTAACCCTAGTTGTATACACCGACCCTCGGGTCAAAATCTGATCTCTCTCAAATGCAAGATGCAGTCGCCTGTATCTTATGACTCCTATTCCAATATATGAAAATAAGCTAGAGCTCACTGAACTACTTACCTACTGAATGAATTATTCTATCAATTAATTGACATGTTATGCAGCATGCCTCTAAAAACAGCACAGTAATACTGAGACAATTTATACATCAATCACAAATCTCCAACTGACTTTATGAGACAAAGCATTGCAGACCTATGGCTTATGATAACAGAAGTTTGGCATAAGGAGGACTAAGATATTCCATAATTAACTACTATGATCAAATGAATCAAGACACACCCATACCCCCCTAGAACACTACTGAAGAAAGGAGAAAAAATCACTGTGTGAAAGTTTAAGGGACATGTCTGACAGAACCTTAAAAGAGGACCAAACATCATATTCAGGGTTAGGGCCTACAGGCCTTCGCACCAAGCTTGAAGCTGTTATCTTATCTGTGACAGGTTGTTTGCCTTTGGTAACAGCTTTGTCCTCTCATGTGTCAGGAGTTTTTACCTTTAGAGCCGACCTCTGGATTGAGGATGGGGGAGAGAGACATGGGTTGGATACATGTTGGTGGTCTCAAGTTCCATCAAACCCCAAACTCAATGCTGAGAAAAAAACATTGGCTCTGTGATAAATCTATGTCATGCTAAACACACTAAACTGATAATTGGTTGTCAGATCTGAAGAATATTTATTAAACGTTATCCTGCGAATTACCATTTTGGTCCTGCTTACTGACTGGACTCTTCCATTTTCTAACTATATTTTTAAATATACTACATAATGAAGCAGGTACACATGTCTCCACACTAAAATGAAACTCATATGTGATCTGTGAGCACATCACCCAAGTTTCCTGTAAGCCTCTACACTGATTTTTTTTTTCTTCTTTTGAGGAAGTTCAAGTGCAGAGTCAGTGAGCAGGGTTTAGGTCAACTTTGTTCCAGAGGAATCACCATTCTCAATGACATCTCATATACTGCATATGCTCTCAATATTAGACTTGACAGGGTCACAGTTGGAATCATGCACAGACAAACTAAGGAGTTGTGTTTAAAACACAGAAAGCACCATTTTGTTCTTAACCCCCTTTTCCTAACTAACCCAACAATGCAAATATGTAATTTTAGATAATCCAGATTTTCAGTTCAGTTTATTTTTATATAGCGCCTTTCAGTACAGTTGCTCCAAGGCACTTAACATTAGTGTGTTGTGGTACAACTTCAAGACTGAATAATTTTTCAAAGACATTTTGTATTTCTCCAAGTCCGTCATTTAGACTTTTTAAAACTGAAATCTTTTATTGCCTGGTAGGCTCTGTGCATGCTGGGAATGATAGCAGAAGGCTGTTATCTTTGGAGCTAAATTAAATAGCTTTTATTCAAATAATGTATATTTAAAAAGTAAAGTATATATAACCCACATTTATTATAGGTTCATGGCTAGATATTCTGAGTAACGTTTGGCTTTAATTTGCTCCTTATATGTAAACTGTTTATCTTATATGACATTAAATACTTTCCCCCCCTCAGAAGAGAAAAGATACTTAAGTTGGGGCTGAGAAAGGTTCCATAATTATATTCCTGCAGTTTTCAGTAACAAACCACAAAAAATATGCTGTGGCTGTAAAAAGAACTTCCTTTACGGAGAATATCAGCAGAATACAACAACCTTTTCAGCTATTTGGGCAGGTAAACAGAGGACTATTATTTCATATTTGATTGAAACTCACTATGCTTCAACCCATCTGTGCATGAGTCAGCATCTGCTCATGCTGGCTGGCCAAACAGAAATGATGGCTGCCCCCCCCCCCCAACTATCAGTGAAAACATCTGTTCTCTGTAAAATACACATCTCTCATGTACGAAGATTGATTTCTGCCTCTTGCTCAAAGTATATACAAGTGGTGCTTAATATTATCTGGCTCTAGGGACATCACACACCTCATTTATTGAAATGAAGAAGCACCACACCCCTCCCCTGCAAGCATTTCCAAAACACATCCCGCTAAGATGCCACACCTCTCGATGCCCATTTGCACTGTGAGGCTACACATCTAGACAAGGAAAAACACTCATGTACATGATAACAAACTGTATGCATATCAAGAGATTTCATATGTGGGATTTGTCTTCTTTATGGGAAAATGAATTACATATTTAAAAAGTTCATGTTTTACATGGGGGCGGCATGGTGGTGCAGTGGTTAGTACTGTTGCCTCACACCTCTGGCACCTGGGTTCGAGTCTCCGCCTGGGTTCCATGTTTGTGGAGTTTGCATGTTCTCCCTGTGTCGTTGTGGGGTTTCCTCTGGGTGCTCTGGTTCTCCCACCCCCCCCACCCCACAGTCCAAAGACATACTGAGGCTGATTGGAGTTGCTAAATTGCCCGTGTGTGTGAATGGTGTGTGGGTGTGCCCTGTGAAGGGCTGGTCCCCCATTCAGGGTTGTTCCCTGCCTCTTGCTCATTGCTTCCAGGTAGGCTCCAGACCCCCAGTAGGATAAGTGGGTATAGATAATGGATGGATGTTTTAAGTGGATTATTTCCCCTATACTTTCTGTTCAGTTGCTCTTAAATACTTTACTTTGCCCAGTATACTTCAGTTTACAGAATTTCTTTTACAGTTTTTTATTAGCAAGATATCACTTAATAACCAGCAATACACCTCCTTGGCAGAGGTCAGCATGGAATTGTGAACATTTTCTAATAATAGAAAATTTTTAGATATGTACTGCATATCATGATTATCTTAGATAAAAAGATTACCTAAAGAGTTATATTAAACTGTTAGGCTATCATTGCCATTAATTATGTTTCTCATAATGAATGGTATAAAGAGTTCACTTGTTAAAATAATTCACACTCGTTTGACATATTTGAGGGACAGGCCTGATAATTATGCATCACATTCAGTCACCTGTGCCTCTTTACATTCTTAACATAACTTGGGATGTCTGTCGGTGAGATGCTTTGCCAAGTTTGATGTGTTAGCTCCCTTGGTCTGCGATGATTTAAAACATTTTTTACACACAAGCTTTGCCTGTAGACTTACCTGTCAGGAATGCAAGTAAAATAATACCATATTTTGGTTTGTACGTCTGCTTTGTCGACAAACTGGAGTGTTGGCAACAGGACTTGTACTTGCAGGCCTGGCTCTGCTATAATGATGTGACGTTCACGAACGATTTGTTAACAGGGAACGAGTCCCTTAGAGAAACTATATTCACATTCATTTCCCTGAAAAGATTAGTTCTTTTCATTATTCTACTTGTCCTCAGAAATATCACGGAAATGCTGCTTCCCTTCTTGACTGTGGTAGGTGAGGCATGTAAGGGCGTGCTGTAAGAGAACATATGATTGGCTGGAAACTAAACCTAGGACTGAATGTATATACCTACAATGAAGGAACGACCCAGTTACCGAAGGACCGGAAGGAGTGAACGAGTTTATGAATGAGAAACTCAGGCTACTGAACGAAAGAGCCGTTCCTCGGTCATGATTCAAATACTCCATCTACTGGTGTAGTATGTAATGTACATGTGAAATGAATTCTCAACCATCCATTTTCTGAAACCTCTTATTCTATTCACAGTAGCCGAGGTCCGGGGCGGTCCCGGAGGCTACAGGCACAAGACAGGAAACGACCCAGTATGGGGCGCAAACCCATGGCAGGGTACACTCACACTCCAGTCATTCATGCACACACACACACACACACACCTATGGCGTATTTGGTAACTCGAATTAGCCTCTGCATGTTTTTGAACTGGGGGAGTGACCGGAGTACCCGAGGAAACCCCATGACCACTTGGGGAAGGAATGCAAACTCCATACACATGGAACCTTGGCAGAGACTTGAACGCAGAGGTGTGAGGCGACAGTGTTAACCACTGCACCACCGTGTCGCCCTAAAATGAGTTCCCGTGTACTCTAATTGAATTTTAGAGATGCAGCAGTTTCATGAATTAAAATGGTTTTAACCAAGGATTTTTTTAGTGCTTGGACTCATTAGCTGACTATGTGATGAACTGTCTAGTTTGTGATTTTAAGAAATATGAGTAGTTAAGATACAATGTCGAGTTCTATAACAAATGTTACATTTTCCTCACATGATTTATTGGTGATGTTTTAGTTTACTCCTTAGTACTACTTAGACTATAAATAATAGGCTATTTTGACATATTGGAGCACAAGTGTTTCAGATCTATTTTATGCAAACAGGAAGTGCGACTGATTGAGTTGGTGAACGAATCAGAACGAAACTTTTAGATTAATTAAATCAAACAAACAGTGTCCCAAAAAAGGATAATTTCGCCCTTCCCTACTCTGTCTGTTTTTAACTGCAGGGTGAAATAAAAATAACGGCTGAAGTCGACTGACACGATGCTGTACAGTGAAAACTGCATATAAAACTAACTTTTCCGCGGAGTTGAACCTGCTTTCTAGAATATTTCAGTATAGAACTGCATATCCCTACATACATCACCCAGCGAGAATACCAGGGAGGTACAGTGGTACCTAGGTTCTCGAACGCATTATAACTCGAATTTCTTAAAAGTCAAACCAAGCAGTTCGAAAAAAAATACCTAGAACTCGATATGAATCTTAAGAGTCAAACCGTGAACACCGACTTAAGATAACTTGTACGCGCGGGGAAATTAGTCACGCGGCACATCTCTCAGCAAAATCAAAGGGTAACGTTTCACTCTCAGCCTCCATTCACTGTGATAGCATCGTGCATGTTTACCCTTGCTGAATATATATATATTTAGACAGTAAAATATGTCAGGGTATCGGAGAATACGGGGTTTAATTACAGGTAAGGCAGGCAAAACGCAGACGGACAATACAATGACCAGACTGGGCAAACAAACTGAAATGCGGACTAAATACAGAGGACCAATGGCAACAACCAGAAACAGCAGATCACATGGGGATTCCACACGGGGTTAACGAGGGGGCGTGGCACACGGAAGGAGCGGACGATCGGGGCAGGGCACATTGTTTGGATACATTTATTTTCTTACTTTGCAAATTACTGTTTTGATAAATGTGCTTAGATGTCTTTAGTACAGTATATGCTCTTCTCGTTTTATCCGGTTCATTTTGTGTTTAAATTCGATCAGAACTCGAACTTTTTAGGATTCGATCCAGGGTTCTGAACGGATTACGTTCGAGTTCTGAGGTATACCCAAAAGGGTTAAGGCTTAAACCCAAAATCAAAGACGCACCGTAAAGTTAGCTTTATATACAGTTTTCTGGCCCTAATATCTTTCAACAAAAGCAAGCAACACCTCTTGGTTTTCCAGATTTCTTTACGGTGAGTTTTAATTAAGATTTGAAGATATGAGTGCGCACTTCGGCTTCAATAGTCCATGCAGCTGTCTTGTTTACAGTTTATTAATAAGTATGTATATAACACAAATGAAAATTACTTGGTGTTCATTGTCTGCCATAGTTTAATGCTTAAAGCACACTTAACTGGATACGTCCGTATCCTTTCGGTTTATACTTATTAGTCCACTAATTCTAATTCTTGTACTTAAACTGACACAGTACATTTATTATTAGTAACGGAAAAGTATTGCGAGGTTTCAAAACGATTTCAAAAATATTTCCTCACCCAGACCTTTTAGGGATCCATATACCGCAGCTGATCTGTAAAATAACACAAATGCAAAACTATCCAGTACTTAATTCGTGTTGGGTAAAATCGTATCCACAAAAATTCAGAGTGATTTATACACGTGAAAAGGGTTTTGCACATTTGTGGATCATGTTTCATTTCTGACCTCACTCCTTTCTATTTGCGGATTTTGTGCAGCCTATCTGTAAAAATCCATAAATATATATGAGGTGCAATGCAATAGATATCGTTATTGGGATAGGAGATGACTTAGATCGGGGTATGAGATTTAGGTCATATTACTTAGACCTATTAAGCACCATACAAAAAAAAGACACCTGACTAAAGTAACTACATGATAACTGTTTAGGCAATCTTATTACTTATTATGCTTTAGTTCAATATCTTACCTGACTGGTTTACACAATTGACAGGACACGCTGCCAACTACTGATAGTAATTTATCTATATAAACTGGCAAAGAAATTTTCACTGAAGGACACCATGGCAGTTTAACTGTGGCCAACCGCGACATTTCAGAATAACATTAATTCTCATAATTAAATTCTTATGTCTGCAGGTTCTTAATTTATTGCATCTGGTGATTCCTGGTGATTAATCTGCAAAATGGATTAAAAATAGAATTGTCTAAAACTGGTCCTTAATGCCAAGTATTATTGAAATCACAGGTATTTGCTGATTCCTCATTATAGTATAAACTTGCACTCTCTTATATATGTATATATACAGATCCACTACTATGTCATATTTCACACTGTTCTATCTATTTATATTCGTAACTGTATGTACCCCTTATGTGTGTGTGTGTTTAATGGCTGTCAATAGATTAAAATATGTAATTGTGATTAACTATGGACAGTTGTGCGATTAATTACAAATTAACCACAAATTAAATCATGAATTTATTCAACATTTATCATTAAGGGATTTTTTTCAGGCGTTAATATTCTTATCAATATTACAATTGGCAAAGTATGATTTCTTTTTGCAAATGTATGCTTTTATTATTGGAAATCAATTACCACAGCACGCTGACCTGCTAAATATTACATATTAATATTACTAATATTACTTAGCCATATAACTAAGTATACATCAGAGGTCAGCAACCTTTTTAAAGCAAAAAGTCATTTTATCCTAAATGTCTGATCCAAGATTTACAAAGAGCCCCAATGGATAGAGAAGAGGGTTTGAGAAATGATTTTTAATGCAATATCGGTATATATGCATTTGACATGAAAAACAAAATATGAAGTACTTACAAAATATAAAAGAAATGCAATTTCGTGGGGGGTGGGTTCTCAGCTTTAAATCACTCGGTCGCGTAACTAATATCACAATACTGTTCAATTATGTAGTGATAGTCGTCACCCTCACTTGCAACTGTGCTGACCGAGCAGTGCAAAATGTCCTCACCACTCCCAACTCAGCAGGCTATAATATGTAAATTTGAGAAAATCGAACAATTTTATGAAGATCTGGGAAGGTTCGGTGATGATTTACTATAAAAAGTATATGAAAGATTTATGAAACCCAATAAAGTTAATAAGCCTACATCCAATCTCGGACACTGAAGAAAACTCCGGAAAGCATACCATTTGACAGGAGACATACTCTCGTAGACAATGACTTTGAAGAAGATGTAAATTATACAGTTAAGACATCACAGAAGCACACGACGGATGGCCTCATACACATACAGCTAAAGAAACACCTAAATGAAAAATAAAAATAATTATCCCATAAATGAATTCTTTATATTTACGAAAGTATTATCATAATACGTTAAGGTTAAAATGCGAATGCGTCTATCATTTTGAGAAGAGCCTCAGCCTGGTATGGTATTTAAGACTAGATGTACTTGGGTGGTAACTTGTTTCACATCGACAGTAACTGCAAATACTGTAACTATGGTCTTTGTGATGGACCCATCTAACAGAGTTTTGAAGCTGAACCTGCCATTCAAATACTTTTTTCTTTGTTCATTATTTTTCCCGAGCTGCCATCCGACTCAACACACGTTATGGCATCAAAAAAATTAGTTTCCTCTCCATCATTTTTTTTCCATTCTTCCCCATCATAAAGGCTTGCTATCCTGCCACAAGAAAACACCAACAAGCATCCCAGCCACGATCTGCATTTGTACAACCCTACGTTCACATCCGCAGCTGATACAAATCCACCATCCAGATCAAAGCACGAGTGAATGAGTGAGTGAGTGGCAGATAAATAGAAATCACCATTAGTCACAGTTCATTAATGGGCTCAGATCTTGGCCACAGAGGTAATTGGCTGACTTCTGTTGCTGGTCATATTTCAGGCCAAGGAAGAAGCCGCCAAACGGTGGGCTTCACAGAATAAAAATAACTTATTTAGCTGGTCAGCAAGTGAGAGGGGAGCATCAGAGCAGGAGGACAGGGTCAAAGGCCAAACTAACATCAAGCCGCGACACTACAGACCAGCAGGCACAACCAGGAGCACAGCCTTTATCAGACGTGACCCACAGACAAGGTTACTGCAGACTGGCTGCATGGAGGCCTCACTAACAGCCCTGCACAGACTGATAAAGACACTAACCAGGCTACAAGGAAGATCATCATGTCTGATAGCCTGCCAGTAGGAGGAAAATCCACCAAAATACTCTACCAGAAAAGATAAGCCAATTAATTCTGAAACATGGAAAATAACATGAACCAAGTCCAGGATTCAGGACAACACTTAATTTAAAAAATCCATTAAAACCAGTTAAGCACTAGGGCTTGCTGAAAAAATCATTCATCTAAGCACAGATGACTTACTATACAGAAGAATCTGTAGAAATTGTAAGAATTTTCAAAGCTTTTACATGCATGCTGAAAACTTACACTTGCACATGTAGGATTACTCAAGACTATAATCATAGACAGTGATTTTTTGAATCAGTCTTACCTCTGTGATATTTCTTTCTGCTTCTGTATTGATGGTCTACAAACACTTCATTAAAAATACACCAATTCATGGAGTGGCAAGAACAGTGAAGATCAAGCCTTCGTTTAAAAGCTGACTATCACTTTCATGTATTCTAAAAATGGAATCTCACATGATTTTATAGTAGTCTTCAGTTTTTCCCCTCTTATCTGCCACTGTGTGTTACTAAGGAGTGGGGGGGGGTTCAGTCTGTCCTTCCCACTTTACCAATTAGTCCAACAGCCCCCCACAGAGCAAGAAACATCCAGTTGCTAATGGAGACATGATATGCTCATTGGAGTGGAAACAAACGATTAATGGGCCACAGGTTGCTCTGTTTGGTTCCATTCCACCCCACAAAGGGGCTTTCAGTTGATGGTGTCGTAACATAGAGAGTTTGCTGGTTAAAAATGCATGACTTTTAAAGGTGGAAGGTCCTCAGAGAGTGAAAGACAGACTGGGAAAAGCAGCCCAATTCCAGATTAAGAGACACATAAGAACAGTAATAAAGGCTAAATAATGGTAAATCTATAAACCATATATTTTTTTTGCTTTTTTTTTTTAAAGATTACACATTTCAGTAGAAATGTGGAGTGTGAATCAAGGTGATGATATATCAGAAATCTAATTTCCATTATGATTTGATTCAATTAATCAATTATAGACTTTGATGACTTGAATTAAAAACTGATTTAATTAAATTCCGCCACAAAAAAAATCAGAAATATTACTATGGGAACCTAATCACACCCTATTAATGGAATACAAAGGACACACATTTTTATTGCTATTATTAAACTGGGCGAACACACCCACGTAAAATAAGGCCCAACACTGAACTGTACAGAAAAAAATGTATATATCTCAAATACATTAAAGGAAGCAGTACTTGATTGGGAGGAGTGGTTTGCTGATGCAGATTATCAGAATGATGTTACATTTTTTATTCTGTGGAAAACAAAATATCAGTCTGTGGGAATGTCTTATTTGAATAAGAATTTATAAACATGTTGGGGGCTGGTACTTTGAAACATCTTGAACGAACCCACGAAATCCCTCAGTGCAATAATATCCATTATTTTTGCAGTCGTATCTTAACCTCCGGTATATGGAGGGATTATTCTGACTTTATTAAATAAAGACATGTATTAAATATTGTGAAACAAATGATTTATTGCTTCTTTTATTTACTAATTCATTTATATCAATGATGCCACACATTACATAAAATAAGCCATTAAACGCAAACTGTCACTTTTTCCTATCAAAGTATTGAGGGAGGATTCTAGTGAATACTGCTTTTTTTATTGGTGGATCATTTTCACTTGATTGCTCCTGTGTACAGTAGTAAATCAGCATCTGAGGTTTCAGTTATTCATGGTTTACTGGGGTCCAAAACAAGAAATTGTAAAATGGGCAACAGTGTTTTCATCTCTACCGCAGAATGACTTTTGGCATTTTTCAAAAGCATCATAGCACAAGGATTATTTGAGAGAGTATTCTGCGTGGCAAAACAGGGCCATGTTTTCCAAAAGCGTCACAGCTCAAAGAATCAAGCAATGCTTCTTTTATGAGTATTAATTAGCCTCAATATGTTTTGGAAATTTACATGCCAGCAGAGCTACTTTGTGCATCCATCCATCCGTCCATCCATCCGCAGCATGTGAACATGAGCACACATAACCCAGAAGTAGGAGTATCTTTATTTTGCAATTCAATTCTGACTTTACAGATAAAGGTGTTGAATCACCACCTTCATAATCAATTCATCATGATGCACCTTTCAGTGAAACTGACCCTTCCATCCTGCTGCTGCAGCAATGCTAATCCTGACTAAACTTAAATCAAACTCCATGTGTGCCACAGCAGAACATGCAGAACGGTAGGAAGAACCATGTTACATTGCAGTGTTTCCCCTACCGTTATATTAGGGGGGCACCCAGGTCAAGTTAATTTTATTTAACTTTATTTTCTGTATAGAGCCAGATCACAACAGGAGTCATTTAAGGTGACCTTTCCTATAGAATAGGTCTATACATTGTTCTTTTATTAGACAAACTAAATAGCCTTATGTTATTTATCTTATTTACACAACAGCTTGTCATTTTTGTCTCTGCACAGTCATGTGTTTACAATCTCCTCTGCTCTCTGTATCATGGAGTTCCACCCCATGACAGGTGAGCACACTCCCACCAGCGGACAGAGAGTGCGCATCGGAAAATATGTCGCGTCAACCACCTGAAAAGCAGACAGAAATATCTGGTCCACTCAAGGTAACTTAGAAATGTGACATCTTCACATGACATTATCATGAACACTATACTGTGTTACTGATATCATTTTCAGAACAAGACTCAGCAGGCCATACTGTCTGGACTGTCCTCAAAATATGAGGAGTTTGCTGTCCTGTACCCAACTATCAGCCTGCTGGCTTTCATTGCCCTGACGGTCCCAGTCAGCAGTGTAAACTGTGAGAGGGACTTCTCAACCATGAACAGGGTAATAAATATGCTTCACGATGGGATTTTCTGCTTTAAACTATCACTATTTTAAGCTATCAGCCATCACTTTTAAGCCTGACAGTTAATGTATTTGCAGGTCAAGACAAACATCGCAATAGGCTGCAAGGAGACCACCTTGCTGCCTGCATGCGAATCTCAATAAATGAGCCAGAAGTTTTATGACTGTTCTTCCAGAAGCCCAGAAAGATACACTGCAGTGACAAAAGCTGCACACTTTGTGGATTATTATCATAAGAGAAATGTTCTATCGGTTTCCCCCCCCAAAGCTGTAAACCTAGAGGAAACACTGCACTGCTATCTAGACCAAGCCCATAAATAAAATGCTTCTTGGACTAAAGAAATAATTTAAAGTGTGTGAAAAAAATACAATCCAATGTACCTATTCTCGTGCTTTGAAAAATGGAAAAGCTTAATTTCAAGTATTCATGCAAAAAATATTCCCATACTGAACCCAGTGCCCTGTGGAAACTCATAAGGTCATGAGATTGTGGACCCAGGCATGAAATTCCATCCACATACTGCAACTCAGTAGACGGGAGGTGAAAGGAAGCCATCATTCACACATGCATTGATCAACAAGTAAGGACCTGGGTATAACCCACTGTTTTCCAAGGGCTAACTACCATTGAATTATACGGAAGAAGGGGTGGGAGGATAGGGGCAGATACCTGGCTAACTTGCAGCCATTGTCGCTTCTTATCATAGTCATCTTTTCCAATCCCCCAGGCCTCAAGAGACCCACAGGAGAACATTACACTGAAATGTGATGAAAACTAGTGAGACATGAGGAGCACAAATAACTGCACTCGAAGTTCAGGGGAGTCTTTGGCAAAAGTGTCCCAAGTCCCTTTATGGGAAGAGAGAGGCTTCATAAGAAATCACAGTCCATAAACTGATCCATACATTAATAAAAACAACTCAGAACCCCCCCTTAGGTCGATTTACTAACATGTTTTATTAACATACAGAATGAGCCAAGGAACTGTGAATTGTGTGGGTTTTTTTTTTTTTAATGGAGACGATTCTGTAACTCTGTGTCCCTGTTGCTTCTGAGAGACAACCTGGCTAATTTCTAATGGCAGGATAGTTAAGCTCAACCTTTGCCATTCCCCTGGATATCCTCAGAGCTTCGCCACTACCAGGATGGAGGATGCTGTACATGAAATAATCTTGCACCCTCTTAATTTTGCATCCTGTAGTTTTGCTTTGTCTTTCTAAAGTGTGAACACCCCACAGAAACATGGAATGACTGACCATTGTTTATCAATATTGGAAAAAAAAAACTGCGGAGAGCACCAGAGGGCACATAATGCTGATCATATTAACAGTCTTACACTAAATGATTTAGAGTCATCCAATAACAATATAAACCCTCATGTATATATACATTTCTGTAGTATATATTGTAAAATATGTAGCTAGGTACTTCTGGTTTGGTTCTTACTGGGCAACAAATGCAATCAAGAGAATTTTAATGCATATACACAGAATGAGAAGTGGACAGATATCAAAAATTAATCTATCAAGCTGTTAAAATGAAGTTTCTGTGTGAGCTCTAAGATCTAATCATCTTCCTGGTATACAATCTGGTAGCATGCATTCAAGCAACAACGTTTGGGATATGACAGAATATTAGCTTGTACTCTGCATGCTTGCCAGGGTTGGATCCGTGAGATACATAAGTCAGACAATCAGCAGCACTATCTGTAATGTTTGCCTTTGAAGTATTTGGCTCAGGCCACAGAGTTATTCATCAAAAGCGAGCAGAAACCTCCGACTTCCATGTGAGGGAGGGGGGGCACTTAAGATAACTCAGTGGAATCCACATTGGTAAGCCACCACTCTTCATTGTAGTGTTTAACTCAAGTTTGTTTTCCACAATTGTTAGAAGTGAGGAGCTGTGCCTTATTTGGATTTGAGATGTAACAATTACTGTATTAAAAAGCGTTGATTAAAATTTTCCTTCTCAATTATTTGGCAACATGGCAGAAGGAAGACAGCACAGAATCCAAATGTTGAGCAAAAGCATCAATGGTGTGGAAGCAGTTCACATTAAAAGTGAATGAAAAGGCAGCCGTCTTGTCAGTATTGAAAAAGCAGAACTTAAATATCACTACAGCATGAATGCAATGCAAATACATCTTAAAATGATAAAAACCATCAGTTTTTAAGATTCATCCAGTAATGCAAAGTTAGCCATAGATATGTGCCATTCAGCCTTTCGGAGTAATAGCCTGTGTCATCTATTTTACTTAAATCATTTTATTTAAATCTACTTTCTATGATTCTGTATGAAACACCATATCAAAATAACTGCAAATGATTAAACTGGTTACTAAGCTGCATCAGCTTACATACGGTAAATAACTATATATTTTTGTGAACTTGTCAACGATATTGGAAAAAGTTCATCTTGAGATATTTGAAGTTATTGCAATATTTAGGAGTTGAAAAAGAACTATATAGCCAAATAGATTTTATCTGCCAAATAAGTTGGTGGTGTCGCCAACAGACATGAAGTAGAGCCAACAAATTACTTGGTTTTGCGTAATATCTCTGTGGAATACAAAATATTTCCATACAGAAATAGACTGTCTTTTCATGATCAGTTCATTATCGCTTTTCTCCATTTCACTTATTTTTCTTTAATTTCTCACAAACACGCCATGCAACCTATGAGTGAGTCCAACAAGGAAGAGAATGATGATTATCTCGGAGAGGGTTCGCAGTGTCGCTGCGCAGCCCTGCTGTGTCGCTCTGTGTGTTGAGTTTGCCCTGTATATTCACCCTGGGTGCACGTAGCTTTTCTGCAGATCCTCCGGTTTCCTTCACACGTTTTTAAACAGTGAACTTAATTAAATCAAAGTGCCTAAAATGACCATATGCGTGACAGAGTGCACCCCACAATTGCTGGTTGATTTCTGGCTAGCACCATTTGCAGTGTTTATATTATACTAAACGTAAATGGTAACTCGGTCAGATTAATCAACAGGCTACTCAATTGATATAATTGATAGTGACAGCCCTAACATGGACCCGAGCAAGGTGTTCAACAGTTTGCAATTTCAACATTTCTTTTCACTGACAGGATGTATATAATGCTAGACAATTCCATTTATGTGCGGAATCAAGCCCTACCATTATATTAGGAGGGCACCCCACCCCCCAACAGCATGTCCCACCCCCCTTTGAAGGTCAAGTTAAATTTATAAAATTTTATTTTACTATATAGCACCAGTCCTTTAAGGTTACCTTTCCTGTATAACAGGTCTATACATTGTCCTTTTATTAAACTAAATAGCCTTATATAATTTATCTTATTTACTCAACAGCTTGTCATTTTTGTCTCTACACAGTCACGCGTTTACAATTCTCCTCTGCTCTCTCTGCACGCACACACAGGTGAGCACACTCCCACCAGTGAACAGAGAGCAGGCCTCGGAAAATATGTCGCACCAACCACCTGAAAAAGACAAAAATGAACAAGGTAATAAATGTGTTTCACGAGGGGATTTTCGGCTTTAAATTATCACTATTTTATGCTATCACTTTTAAAGCCTTACAGTTAATGTATTTGCAGGTCAAGACAAACATCGCAATAGGCTGCAAGGAGACCATGTTGCATGCGGATCTCAATAAATAGGCCAGACGTTTCTGACTTCCCATATCAAGAGGTTCTAGAAATGTTTTTTGCCCAGAAACACTGCAGTGACAAAAGCTGCACACTTTGTGGATAATTATGTTATATAGCTTATCTTAAATGGAGTCCGAAGAGACAAGTGTATTCCACCTGAGTGTTCAGGTAAATCTACCATTCAGATTTGAAACAGACTGACAATTGTTAACATCAATATGACTAGTGTCCATCAAAAAAAGAAACGGTAGCATGGGAACAGGTAGTATTAATGGCAGCATTAATTACTAATTATTACTACTATAAACTACTACCTTGAGATCATCAGCGGGGTCTTCTAAATGGGCATGGAAGCCTGCTGGTTGGGACAGTGAGAAGGTCTATGTAGCACATTTTACCCCACTTGGGTCATATATCACATCCCTCAGGAATAAATACAGCACCGAAGGATCTATAATACAGAACAGCCATAATGTGCTTTGTTAAGGAATTAAAACAACCTGGGGGACGCTAATACAGTAAAGTCAGTGCTTATTTCCATGGCACCAGTCATGAGCTGCGGCCTGGCTCATAGTACAGGGATTACTTCAGTCTTAGACTCAATACCACTTAGATTTGCTCACATAGCCTTAAAAGTAGGGCATGGTCAACACAACCAGGAAACTGCCACACATTATATTTTCAATGTGCATTTATAAGGCGTTTTTAAAAATCTGCCAACTCAGTCCATTTCACATAAACACAAAACATGTGTTTTTAATATCACTATCCCCATTATTGATATGTCATTATTTTAAGCAGCTTGCATCAGATTAAAACAAGCACTATGTATATATAGAAGAAAAAGTTCCCCATCAGAATGAAACAATAAAACAACCCACACGTCCAAACTGTTTCAGTGGGAAGGGAAAAGTAATCCTTATGACTAGAGAACCTATTTTTAAGGTGAAGTTCTCATGTATTGGGACAGCTTTTCATACATACACAGAACCATAATCCAAATCAAAGAAACACAGGGGTTGCTGCAGTCTTGCAAACTCCATAACTGTTGCCCGTAAATAAAATGTTAAAATAAAAAAAGGTGGACTAATCACTCAACACATTCTTCTCATGGTTCACATCCCACATGCTTATCTCCAAAACCCTGATGATGCACTGCCCCTCATGTATGGGCTACTCCACAGTACTGTTTTGGTATTTTATAACAAGGTTCCCAGATTCAAAAACCTACCCTTCAACACCAAGGACGCTTCAGTTTTTTCCACAAACATTTAAATACCTGTGCATAATATGTGGCAGTGAAATCATTACATCTAAAATCATTTTAGTGCTGCAAAATACAGAAATTATGCACTTATATACACACAATCACCTCTGTGTAGGCAGAAACTTGATCAAAAGAAGTACCTTTAAATTAAGGACAGAAAATGTTCATGTATTTATATATAGGTACGAAAAGCTTTTCGGCTACATTATGTATTTGAACAGTGTGACAACCTGAATGAATTCAGCCTTTATGATGCAATACACCCTTTGCACACAGCTACAAAGTTAGCATCTAAAACACATGGAGCTGAACATCACAGAATAAACCCATGCAAGGATATTTTTGCACAGAAGGAATAAAAGGTCAGCAAATGTGTCATCACTAATAATTTACATCTCAATTCAACAAGTTCTCAACATACATACACTTTGCTTAATAAATTGCTTTTTCCAATCCCCCCATTCAAAAACACAATTGATCACATGCTTACACAAAGATATTCTATAAAGACTTTGAGAAAATAAAATACCTTCAAACATATTTTTATTTTGTTAAACTTTCAAACCAACAGTTACAGCACCGCCCTGTGGTAAATTACACCACTGTGGTTTTCCGCTACATTCAACCAAGGACTTTTCAGGAGACACAGAATTTTTTAAAAAATGATGCCGATCAGGCTGTTAAAAATATTAGATTCTGCAGGGCCTGCAGGTGCTGGGTGTTGAGTGAATGTATTACGTGGGAAATCATTATTTTACTTTTAAAATAGGCAGTATGTCACAGAAGTGACAAATAAATTTGTACAATTGCAACTATCCATCTAGCAGTAGCTTAACAACTGTGCATATGCCAGGCCACACTGGAATTTGCAAAGTATGAGAGAAAAATACAAATATTCTCTGGATTTTCACTTCGTTTTGAGTAAGACATTTCCATGGAACCGTACAGTAGTACATTGAATGGTGACCGCAAGAACAATGGCTACTTTCAAAACCTTGCCTTCAATAAACTAATTTTTCCATAGCTACACATCCACACAAAGGATCAAAACAAAAAGGAAATCAAGGATGTATCCCCCTCCCAGATGCCATGAGTGGTTTACTCCACATGGTACATCACTTTCAGAATGTAGGCTGTGTTTATTGCTCCAATTTAATTAAAATGGAGCATAGTGAGGATGCAAGCCGGTGAGAAAACGCCAAGTGAGTTGAAAGAGGATGGGGTGCAGGGGAGAGGCTGGAAGCACAGGCGAGTCAAAATCATTACCTTTTGTGACCCTGAACCACTCTGAACCAAGGCAATGTGTCTGTTCTAAAGCTTGGCAAAAGGGTGCTGCCAAATATAAGTCAATGACCTACCTGCTCTACGCCTTAAGGGTCTAATCATCTCTGTTCAGCAACTGTGCAGCAAGAGGGGTCAGAAGTCAGAGTTCATGGGCATGATTTGCAGAGGTGTGTCGGATCTGAATGTCGTGACACTCCACGGGAGGTCCAGGAGCTTCTGGTCAGGACATACAACGCGAGTCGTCTAATTGGGAAGCAGAACAAATTAAAACACAGAAGGTTCATGGAAGATCAACACTTTTTTAAAAACTGGCAACGGATCTCCAAAGTAATATTGTGACAAGTTATTTCAATTAAATCCTGCCTTTGACCTTATCAAAATGTGAACACATGCTCTCTTCTGAGATAATGACTGCTGAAATTACACTGAACTACTACATACCGAGATACAGTCCATCAGCTATATGTGGAGCAATTAAAATTTTCACATATTTCTAGTAGAATATTTTAAGAAGAGAGCTCAAGATAAACTTATAGAAAATTGTTTCTACAAAAAAACTTTCCAAAAAATGACATTCCCAGTAGAAACTTGTATATCAGATGTGTCCTGGAACTCATTCAACTAATGGAAGCAAGTAATTACACTGCAGCATTAAACCACTTGAATTTGATCCAATCCTAACTACCACTTACACTTGAAAAAATGTCTCTGACCAGAGGATGACATCACCACAGCAGAGACATTCAGTTGTTCAGTGAATGTCAGTTCCTCCAGGCAATCTGACAAATTTTACACTACAAAGGTCAACAAATAAGGTCAAAGCTTTTCATCATGATGTGGTGGTAGATGTAACATTAAATCATAAGGGGTGATGGTCATTAATTTTAAGATGAGCAGAGATTTGACTTTGTCATTTTGACTTCCAAAACAATGGGTATTTGGCAAAGAAAAGGTAAAATAAATGAAGTACTAGTAAGAATTAGGCACAGGGGTTAAGTTAAAATACACAGTACTTTCAAACTCCAATAACACTCCAGTTGAACAGCGTCTACAGTTGAACTCGTATTTTGCGGTTAACCTGACCAAACATTTATTTAAAAAAAATCTTAAATACATCGCAGGGTTACAGTTATATGAAAACCTTTAATCGAAAGGGTATTTTTCATTTGCATGAGAACTCCCTTGTACGAAGTGCCACCTGCTGGCAAGACAAAACAATTACCGTTCTTAAGCAGATTTTTGTTTTTCTCAGATAACCCCATTTCCCCAGCCGCTTCTACGAAGGTTATTATTAAGCAAGTTTGCCGACTTAAATAGTCGAGAAACTTAATTTTCTTAAAATAAAAATTTCAGTTGGATAGTAAAGGGGGTACTTCCGTGGAGTATAACTGAAAGAGGTACAATATTTAAACTCTTGAAACTGTTCTCACCTCGTATTTCTTTGTTGATCCATCCTAACACCGCAAAAAATAGTCGCTAAATCAAACATACATTACGGGAGCATTTAGTTCTTCTCCAAACAACATTATTCTTTCTGTAATATTGTCTCACAACAAATGTCTCGTGCTGCTGCATCGTGCCGTTTCTCTCATCTTTCTGATAAACTGACCCACTGAGCTTCAGTACGAAGTAAACATTTTATTACATACAGACACAGTAAACATATTAAGCAGGCCTAACATGTTTCATTTAGGGCTCTGTCCCACTATGCGCGCTGCGTTGCGCTTTTCACCAGAGCGCACGTTCTGCGATCCGGTAGAACATGATACTTCATATATAAACGATATCCAAGCTAGTGCGCTGCGTTGCGGTGCATTTTGAAACGCACTGCTGCATAAGTTTCTCCGCGCTGCGCACTCCCATTGATAACAATGAAAAACGGATACAAACGCATTCCAAAGCGTTTGTATGCGTTTTTACTCCCCCTTTCCCTACAAACACTTAACATCCAGGTAAAAGAAAGGACTTTCTTCGGATGTTTCCTCAAATCCTCATACAGGGACCAAAACTGACCTTTGTTTTATTTCTGTCAGAAGCCCCTACTGACTGAGAAATAAAACATAGGTCAGTTAGTAGGGATGCACCCAGAACCTGCGGGCACACCTCCAGTGGCGCATAATTGCAACTTTGAGCACTAAAACTAAAATAAGTTCTGCAAACATTTTAAGGAAAATGTAGTCAGGATCTGATTCCATAAATAACCTGCGATCTCCACACAAATCAACATTACAAATTTAGATGACACTGGTATTGTCTGGGTTTCTGATTTATATATTACGGTATTTAAATATCCAATCACAAAGACGCATAATAAAACGCAACATTAAAAATGTATAAGGACACAGAAAAACGCACACAAACGCGAGATGAAAACGCACGTGAACATTCAGTACAACGTGTTGAGTATTCCATTGCGTTTTTAGCTGTGAACGTACTCTTTAAGCGGTTTGAGAAACGTCAACTTAAAGATTACCCCGAGACTTTCCAGGTTTTATACATATACTGCATATGGTATTATAGACCACTTTATTGCCTCCATATACCAAGGGTCTGGAGCACGACGGCTGAGTAATTGTGCAAATCCCTATGACGATACTTTGGAACCAATTTAAATGTCTAATTCAAATATCGTGCAAAGTCATACAACTTAATTTAAGTAACAACAATTCACGGGAAACCCAAAACCCAGATTAATTACATTATCAAACCTTTAAAACTTTTCAAAAGTTATTAAGTGTTTCATGTTTTAGTCAACATGGTGCGCAACTGTTGCAATGGCGTCGCTGTCTGCCTTGCCAGTATTATAACCACAAGGGATTTTAAACCCCCGGAGCTAGCAGCCACTTACAAAAAGAAAAACGAGTGATCATCTCAATAAAACAACAATATCACTCAACAATGCAACCACGAGTGGAAAACTACAGTTTCGTCACTAATTTTCCAGTTCTGAAACAGCCGAATGCGAATGACGCCTCCTCCCTGTGAGACGTTTACAAGTCTCGCATCCCCTCGCATCCTTCACCAGGACAAGCGGTTGGAAGTCGAATAACTAACATCATCTTTACGGTGAAGTTGGAAGCGCGGCGAAAGCCGTCATGTAGTTGCCTATAGACCTCATTTTTAAACAATTAATTCGGCGAGAACAAACTACCACTGAATCTTGGAAACACGAGGTAATGTCGTTCCTAATTTATATTCATCATCCAAATTATAGGGGTTTAGGAACACCGGACAGGCCTGCCTAATGTTCTTTAAAAACGTCTCTGTTGAAACAAAACGTATACTTTGACAATTAAAGTCACATATTCAGACGTCAATATAGCCCGAAGTACGTGTTCTGATCTTTAAATTTGTGTACTGTGCGCTTTACTTTAAGCAGGGTAACTAGATGCCTACATCTGAGGACAGTCCCAGTTTTATAATGTCTGTTGTGACTCCTGAGTATTCTCCAAAATATCTAAACATATCCATGTTTCAAACATCTTAAAAGTTTACCACAGAAAAGGCAAATACCAACCGAAAAGAGCAGTGAATCGCACCCACATAGCGCTCGAGGTTCGGCGGGCATTTCGGTAAAGCAGAGCGCAGTCAATTGTCCGTTGTAGTTGCCATGGCAACGATTTCCGCGCGTGATCCCGTCATAATTAGTGAGGTGTGTGCAATCAAATTCACCTGTACGCCTAGGTGTCCACGAATGAAACTTTACATAGTGACTCCAACCTTGTTCATAGTCAGAGCAACTTTTACACAAAAAAAGTAATCGGGGAATCCGATTTAAGATTATATCAACGGGGCGTCATAGCATGGCGCTCACTCTCCAAGGCAAAAGTCAATTACATGTCTGCACGCTAAATACAAAAAGAAAAATAACGAGTGATCCGATTTCTACTAAGCATCATGCTTTGACACCCACTGCTTTAGGTTCTTCGGGCTCAACCAGGTCTTCAGTTTTCGGTAATGTGTCCAAGGTTCGTAACAACTCCAGCAAACTTTAATTTCATTAGATTTGCCCTTTAACTACTTCTGATAATTGGAAAATGTTTTGGTAATATAACTAGAAGTAAAAAAAATAAATAATTCACTGCTAAACAAATTGTTACTTAACAAGCATCCCTTGACTATCTGGTAATGTAGTTGTATAAATCATTTTATGGTTTTGCCTGAAATCATGATGTGCCTATGTGGTGAAAAAAATCAGGCTGCCTGTCAAAAACATTGTTAATAGTATTTAGGCTGAAAGGATATCCCTCACAACGAACAGTAACCTTCAGTATACTAAGCATACAAGACAGCAGGACCCAGTCACGGTGGGCCATGGCATGTCACCTTGGCACCTTTGCAGCTGAGCTGCAGGAGGAAAGGAACTTAAAGAACATCTCCATCCCTCTCAGGTTGACATTATTACTTGTTGAAGTTAAGATCTGAAAAGCTCTCTAGGAATGAAGGAGTGCATCCATAATCAATGACAATAGATCCAAACAAAAATTTATGGTCATATAACAGGAACCATCTATCATAAGAAAACTGCGCTCCACAAGATTTACGTCATAAATAGATGCTGTCTAATAGATGAACCAGAGTTGGGCGTTATATAGGAAGAGTCTCTGGCCCCCATCATCTCCATTTGTGAGTTGCAGGTGCAGCCATGGCCGCTCACATCTTTTTCCTGAGCTTGCCCTTCTTGGGTCCTCGGCCGAAGCCCGACCTCTTAACCTCATTGAGGCGCTGCCGGGTCTTGGCCTTCAGCTTCTTCAGGCTGCCGCTCTGCAGGAACCGTTCCTTGTCCTTCTTCTTGCGCTGCTTCAGGATCTGTTCCCTTGTCTTCAGCTCGGAGCGTGCCTGTGGACCGCCCTTCTGCCGCTGGGGTGCTCTCCTCCCCCGGCGGCCTGGAAACAGACCCAATTGGGATCAGGCCAGCCCGAACCCACCAACTATGACTAACCCATCATACAATACTGGCATCACCACAATTTTGAAATTGCTGTTATTAATGTCAATCCATGTTAAATTATTACAATGTTACCTGCTGCCTATGGTACTTAAAAAGCCATACATCTAGATGCATGTAACTCAGAAGGCCCTACCTGCCACACTAGCCTTCCTGCCCCTAGTGCCTCCAGTCTCCTCATCAGAGTCAGGGGCACCATCGTCCACTTTGTACTTCTTCTTCCACTCCTCATAGCTGTTGGGTCAGTAGTTAAAGAAAAGAAAGCTGCTGCGAAGCAGTGCAGTGACCCAGCTTGAAGTCCAAGAAGCATCAGTCACAGTCCTTAATATGGTCAGTACATTTGCATCTTACCTTTTTGGATCATTCCAGAGCACAAGGATACAAATTCTTCTTTTTCTTGGAGGAAGTGCTGACTATCTGCCCACTCTCTATTCTGATCTTCTTCTTCTTGTCCTCCTTCCCAGTGTCACGCACAAATCTCTTCCGTTTCCGATCCCTGTTGCGAAATTATTTATCACACACAAACACACCCCGAAAACTTAGGCAGGAGGAAAACCGAAAGCATTTGGCCCACTCACCACTTCATTACGTTCTTGTACTGGTTCAGCTGGTTGCCTTCATCCCCCATCAGGTCAAGGATGGCAGATGATGCTTGCTTCTCAAAGATGCTGCCCTCTCCTCCAAGACTCAACCTTTTTAACCAAAAGTAAAAAACAAGCTTTATGTGCCACCTGCATGGCTTTATACACAGTAACCTGATATTGGTGTGAAATCACACAGAGGTGAGGACCACAGCAGTACCGTTACAAGGTAAAGTAAAATAGCAAGCTTAAGGAAGTGAAGTAGTGGACTTACCCTCTCTCCGAGTCAAAGTCCTTTGGCCTGTATGGAATGTAGAACTCCTCCTCACGAGAGGACTGCCTGATTTTCTTACTCTTCGCCCCCAAACCACTCTCCTCATCTTCCTTGGCCAGCTCTTTCTTCCTCTTTCCACCAAACACTTCAGAAAATAATCCCTAAAAGATATACATTGTTACTACTACTATTTGAATTATTATTCCCTTAAACACCGTTTTTGCTTAGTTAATGCTTTTACCCAATGCTATTTAAGTGCATAACAGTAGTTGCTCCCAAATACTCAAGCCTGAAACCCTTGAGATGCAGGTGCCTTCTTAACAATCCCAGATTACCAGTTGAAGGAAAACTGTGTGACCATTTCCTGTCATGTGACAAGGCAGTGCCAATGGCCCTTGCTTGCTTGTTTGTTGCTATTTACACAGAAAATGAAAAGGAGTAGCAACAGTTCAATATCTGTCTTTGGAGGATCTGAAGGGTCCTGGAGTGGTGCTGACCTGCATGTCTTCTTCATCGCTCTGTTTCTCATCAGCGGGACGGGTAGTGGGCAGAACAGGCTGTGTCAGCCGTTTGTCTTCCGCCCGGTCCTCTCGTGCTTGCAAAAACTTATCCACCAGGTAACTGTGCCGCTTCCTCTTGGCACGCATCACCTCACTGGCCATTGTCTTGCTGGTGGAGTTGATCTCAAAAATTGTCTGGGATTAAAAGGGTGACAATGTAGAGAAGAAATTGGACTAATTCTGAAAATGGATTTCATTAACAAAATTTACTGAAATGACGGAAATCATTACTTTTGAGGGGTATAAATATAAAATCCAAAAGATACAGCAGGAAGGAAAAATACAGTCCTTCACATTAGACACTGCTTTGTATTTATATATGCTCAGATACACCCATGACCCAAACATTGACCACTCTCATGTGAAGCAAATAATGTTGATGGTGCATGTCAAGGTTTGTCATATATTCAGGCTTGATGCCCTGCATACCACAACTCACTCATCACTTCTGTGATCATGAAAATTATCTGCCATTTGTACCACAGTAACCTTTAGGTTGGCTCATACTACTTGGTTCGCAACTCGCATCAGTGAGTCTTGGCCACTATCACCTCGTCAATGATTCATGGGTTTCCTTCTTCAAACCGCTGTCAGTGGGTGCTCACTGCGGCCGACCTGGAGCTCCCCACAAACCAGACGCTCTGTCTCAATCATCAGGCCATAATGGTTTGAACCTTGTCAAAGTCTCTTAGATCTTTATTCCTGTCCATTTCTTCTGAATTCAACATGCCAAGTACATGCATCGTATATTAGCTTGCTATTTAATATATATTCCTGACCTTGACAAGCATCGTTTTTACAACATAATCAACATTATTCATTTCGTGTGGGGGGTGGCCATAATGCTTTGGCCCATTGGTATGTGCACAGTCAGATATACAAATACACTCTAGAAATAATTGTTTTATACATACAGCTTTTGACTTGTAGCTCTTGATACTGTCCACCATTTGTAGCCGGTTCAACTCCATCTTTGCCAGTCCAGACCCTGTAAAGAGCAAACTGGGATATTACACACCACACACCAAAATTGGTATAAGGATGGAGGGGGTGGGGCCACACAGCCAACTGACCCAGTAAGGGGTGGACGGCCATGTCATGAAGCTCAGTGTTCTTGACCCGCTTGATGGACTCGGGGGATGGAGTGGGCCGGGACTTGAGATACTGCTTGTAGGCGTTTTCCGCCACACGCCTCAGACTCTGCAAGTCCTGCGAATTCTCGTGGGCCGTGATCAGCTGGGCTTCCTCGTCATCCAGGACGCTCTGGGGGACCCGGCCAACGACTCCGTCAGCATCTACACACGAGTGAGAAGGGAGCAGCGAGGGAATGTATTCTTTATCCCAACAACAACATATGCAAAAAAATAATAATAATAAAACCATCCTGTATTCTTTCAAAGGGCTTTGCTGAAGATACTGGAAATATTACAAGTATAACTATATGAATTTTAATAAAGCAGAAAAAGGAGCAGAATATTTTGGCAAAACTTACTGATGATCTCCATTCAGGAAATCTTATCGTGAGGCTCCCCCCCCCCCACCAAATTTTATCGCCAGCATTTTGAATCCCTGGAATAGCGCCATTTTTGAAAATACCACCTGAATGCTGTACATTGCAATATAATGCCTGGACAAATAATGCCTGAAATACTGGATACTGCCCAAGCCTAATCAGATTACTGTGGTGCCTGGAATGTCACATTTGCATGTGCATAATATGACGTCCATATTAACATCACACATCGTGCAGGCAGAGCACGGTGGCTCATTGGGTAACACTGTGACCTCACCCCTCCAAACCGATCTAATCCCCTGATTACGTGTGTGTGTGTGTTTAGAGATTGCATGTCTGTCCATATTCATGTGGGCTTCCTCCAAGTATTCCAGTTTCTTCCCAGAGATCAACAGTCAGGTGAAATACAGGGTTGGATTAGCTTACCTAAAGGTCCCATGTTGACATCAACATGGACACTCACGTACTGGCAAGACATACCATATTTCCCCAGAGAGGGAAGGGGCCCTGATATTTGCGGGGATCCTAGGTTTTAGCCTAGGATAACCAATACATTAATCCACCTGTCTCTAAATTCATCCCTTGTTGTGTTATGTGCATCAGTGTGTCCCGTCTTGTGCCAAAGGCTTTCTATGCTTATGGAAAATGAATCAATGATATATAGTCTCACACCTTGTGGCTGATCAGGCAGGGAAAACTGAATTGGCCGTCCTAGGAAAAGATGGAGATCGTAGACATATGGCATTTCGTCCGGGCACACCAGGCTGTACGCGGTGCCGCTCCTGCCAGCACGCGCCACACGACCTGCACCACAGAAACACAGCATGAAACCATAGATACAACCCCCCTAGAAGACCCTGAGCCACCCCACCCACACCCACCAACTCTGTGCAGGAACAACTTGGCCTTGGAGGGGAAGTTGTAGTTGATGACGTTGTCCAGTAGGGGGATGTCAATACCACGTGCGGCCACATCAGTCACCAGCAGCACCATGACCTTGCGGTGCACAAACTGTCCAATGTTGATCTTCCGTGCCGTCTGATCCAGGGCACTGTAGATGTAGGCACACGGCACACCCTGCAAGGCCAACAACTGACACACAGATGGAGTGAGATTCCCCACAAGGTAAAAAGGTACTATTTTCTCCCTCATCATGTTGGATTAACCCAAAGTCATACAACATCTCATAAAAACTGGCACCCAATTATTGTCAAAAGCAGAAAAATACGGATTCAAGTATCTGACAGGTCAACATTCTGAAGGTTACAGGAAGACATATAGATACGTGCTACGGCTCCCCAGAACAACCTGGATATGCCATCCACTGGGTTGACGCCTCCGCCATAATCGACCAGGAGCATTCTTGGGGTACTCACCTCTTTCAGATACTCCACATGGTGCTTGGTGGCCACAAAGACGACTGTCTGCTCCTGGGGCTTCACCACATTGCGCAGGAGGTGTAGCAGTAGTGCAGGCTTGTCATCGACACGCAGCTGGAAGAAGGCGAGCTGGAGACCAAAGGGGCAAAGAGTCAGGACCTCCAAACATACATCTCACTTAAGCTCTGTGAGAAGATCACATGAACTTACCTTCAGCTGGTCACTCAACTTGGTGTCCACATCCAGACGAATGAGCACTGGCTCCGTCAGTCCTGGGGCGGCACAGAGTGATCATAAACCAGTAACCAGATGAGAAACCAGTAACCACATAAAAGCCAGAGCACCCACTGAGATGCTCACCGGCTCTGGCGAACTCCACCAGCATTTTGGGCAGGGTGGCAGAGAACAGGGCAGTCTGCCGGGCGTCCGGAAGGCGTTTGATTATTTCCTGGAGCTGCTCGGCGAAGCCCATCTCAAAGAGCCTGGCAGAGCGGTGAAGACATGCTCATTGATATGGACACCTCACCTCCACCAAACCTGCTCAGCTCCCCACATATGAATGAAGTGGGCACCTTCTCCGGGGCTCCTGCAAATGTGGGCCACTAAAAGGTATGATTTTGTGCAGTTTTAATCCTGGAGGCATTATTACCTGTCGGCCTCGTCAAACACCACATACTGCACGCTCTGCAGCTTCAGATTCATCTCCATGACGACGTGCATAAGGCGGCCTGGGGTTCCAATGATGCTGCAAATGGGGGGGGGGAAGTGAAGGTCAGGGATCTCACCATACATTTTCTGCTCTGCTTTATCTATATATAAAATCAGGCATTCTGCTGCTTACATGTCAGGGTTCTCATGGAGAGCAGCAAACTGGTCGTCCATTCTGGGGAAAATCAAAAGTAAACAAATAAATAATCCGGGCCCAGTCACACCAGCCGGCGCCAGCCATCCCAGAATGCACAGGGTGCTCACGCACTTTCACAGGGACACGGCGTACCTGTCTCCACCGAGGATCAGTGCCGTCTTGAGGCCCGTGAACTTGCCGAGCTGGAACACAGCAGCACTGCATTTACACACATATTACTTACGACGCAAGGCCAGCGAGGGAGGGAGGAAGAGAGAGCGTAAAACCTCAAGGGACTGTATATGAAATCCTAAAGGTTCCTTTCACATGACTGCCCAGCATTTGTAGTGATGCATCAATCACATGTAACAGCTATAAGTATACAGACGCCCTTCTACTTACGAATAATAATAATAATAATCAATGCTTTATTTTTTTTATGCCTCCCTCAACTTCCTCTTTGTAGAGCAAGCTGTCCGCAAGGGGCAGCCACCTGTAGCGGCGCCCAGGGAGCTGGGGGTTAAGGGGGTTAAATGCAATGAGATACGTTCCGAACGGCTGTTCGTAACTTGTTTCGTAAGTCATAATTCAACGTCATTTTAAGGGTATACGCAAATACAAAGAACTAGGATGCTGGGAGTCTGCAGGCTACGCTGCTGCGAGGCAGAAGTAGCGGCCAGAAGTCACACTAGGTGGAATTGGTGCTCGGGAAAAAATCTGTTGCAGACTGGCAATGGGACCACAGCAATCACAATTTGTACTTACAGTCCTCTTCATTTGTATGTCTGAAAGTTTGCAAGTTGAAAGTTCGTAAGTAGAGGAGCGTCTATTGTATTTTTAATTTGGCTACTGGAAACTAATTGTAACCCAGTCAGTTTCTATAGCTGAAAACGTTTTGTGGAACAAAGCTGATTCTGTGGAGAGGATGTATGGAAGGGGGTGGCGGGGGGGTGTCACCTCTTTGGTGAACTTCATGGTCTGCAGTGCCAGCTCACGGGTCGGCGTCAGGATGAGGGCTCTGGCGCCGCTCTGGGCTTGGGGAGCCGTCAGCCGCTCAAACATGGGCACCAGGAAGGCTGCGGTCTTTCCACTTCCTGTCCTCGCCATAGCCACCACATCTTTGCCATCCAGGATGACGGGAATCGTCTGAGGATTTGCAAGAAAGAAAATTCCAATGATCTCTCTGCTCCTCTTCTTCGTTATGGCCATTCTGGGGGAGGGGAGATTACCTTTCTCTGAATTGGAGTGGGCACTTTATAGCCCTTCTTTATTATGCCTTTATAGACAGGGTAGCTCAGCCCTGAAACAAACGCAGCAACATTAATCTTCTTCGTGTTTGCACACAGACACCTTCAGCCATGTCATCAATGAAAGTAGCCTCTTACCCATGGACTGAAAGCCTCCCGATTTCTTCTTCTTCTTGTTCTGTGCCCTGACAAGTTCTCTGGTGTCAGGCTCCACGTCCGAGAGGCACTCCGACGGTGCGGGAAAACGAGGCAGCTTTCTTCCGTGCTTCGGAGAAAAAAACACTGACATTTTACCCAGTGGAAAACACAGCTGCGCTCCCCCAAAAACTGAAATGACCGTTTACATCCCCGATGATCTAACATGTCATCAGACTGCAGTGTCCTAATTGAACAATTTCAGGGCATCAAAACTGTAATTGTTTCGTCTTGTTAGCATCAAATTTTCCCACAGAACGACGTGGCCAGCCTAACAGACCCACTGCAGGTTCTTCGTAAGTACCTCGGAGTATGACTGGTACTAACAAATTATTAAGTAGGACAACCGGATAAATAAACAACTTAGGCATGCGTGAATGTATTCAACAATAGTATCAAAACCAGCGCCATAATAATAAAAAACATACTTACAGATTCATCTTTGTCTATTTGGGCAGCCAGTTCAAATTCTCCACCGTCTGATTCCACATCAGGCTCTCGATTCCCTGGACGTCGTTTCTTTTTCGTCAACTTCTTCTTCCTCTGAGCCATGGTTGCCGATATAAATTTGTAAAAAATAAAGTGGAATTAAAAAACCTTCAAACTCTGAACAATTACAGTCAAATCTTCTAATACTAGGCAGACATTTTGCAGCACGTGTTTCCCCAGCATGCTGGCTCCTCCCATGTAGCGTATGACGCAGTCCGCACAGTGTTGGCTCCACCCCCTACAGTCAGCCTGCTCCTGTTCGTTGCAAGAGTACTGTGACGTATGCCAATCATAGATTCATCTATCCGTTTTCTATTCCTACTTTATGGAAGCTTATACGGTGCAAAATTCAATTGGCAATGCAATATGCAAAATGGCAATACAATATGCAAAATGGCAACGCAATATTCAAAATGGCAATGTAATTCTGCATTTCAATTTACATTTTCCATCACCTCCACGCATG
>JABFEB020000113.1:4123623-4147186 GCA_019775895.2 Stomatorhinus ivindoensis
CCCCCCCCCCCCCCCCCCCCCCCCCCCCCCCCCCCCCCCCCCCCCCCCCCCCCCCCCCCCCGAACACAAATGAGAAGCTCGTACAGCCGTGACTGACAGACTTACAACAAATGCTACTGACACACAGGTCCTTAGAGCTTAAGACACTGAACACTAGTGAGACTGTTATTGGCATGAAGACACTGATACCAAAAGAAGAAACAGCTGCAGTGCTGCATTAAGGGATGGTTGATGGTTGGGGGGGGGCTGGGCTACCTGGCCATCCTGGGTAAGAGCTCAAACATGGTGTCCAGGACGTTGCGGTACCGCTGCTTGATCTTGAACAACCTATGAAAAAACAAACATTTTAGTTGATGAAAATCTACAGTATCTAACCATGGGAGAGAATCAATCTTTGACAGCTGCTCCGGGTGGGATTACTAAGACCAGCCAATGACAGCCTGGTTTTAACTAACAAGAACCAATCAGTGCCTGGCAACCATGGACTCCATTTACTAGTCACCCCGCCACACAGTGCAGGAAGCCAGATAAACTGGGGTGTTGGTGCCGGCGTCTCTCGGTTTCACCCACCGCAGCAGCTGCAGGGGTCGCAGCACCACGATGAAGTAGAAGGGCTCCATGTCGAAGGCCAAAGCCATGAGGCCCAGGAAAGCGAAGAGGGTGACTGAGAAATCAAACCTGCGGGGAGAGAAGCAGAGACGCACTGCTCTCCTATAGTCCTGATGGCCTGCGGGGGCATTTCCCCAGTCTCCTGAACACCTAAAGTAAGAGGTACTCACAGATGCCACCCTGAGCTGAAATACTCCATGGGACCCAAGCCTGTGATTTTCAGCAACATCTCCACTCCATAAACTGCACAAAGGGGACATAAGGTACGTTAAGGCTGTGTATGGAGTATGGTAAAGAGATGCCCCCTGCTGACCAACCCTGGAACCATCCATGGCAAATGCAAAACAGAATGTCATTTGTTCTCATTGACCCAGACTGCACTGCAAAGGTCACAAAAAAGAGTAAATGCTTCCTTTAAAAAAAAAACAAAAAAAACAGGGGGCACACAAGCCTTAGATATAGTGAGAAGAGAAGATCTGCCCATGCATGTTAGCATTAGTGCAATAAAAACATTAACTATTGACAGTACATCAACTGAAACTCTAGCATTATGCTCGCATAATATGTGATGTCATTGGAACCTTTGAAAGGGTCTTCTGACTTACTGGTAAGGAAGACTATGTAGCTCCAAGGTACCTGCTGGGATAGGGTGAACACACCTAGAGAGCAAAGGAAGCCAGTCACGTGTAAGGAGGCACACAGAGCAAAGACACAGAGGCCGAGATGTCACATGGTACCAGAGGAGGCCTTACTGTTGTATATGTACGTCTCCAGCAAGATCCACACGCCGTTCACCGCGACGACAAAATCTTTGGAGAGGAATAAAAACCCTTTATGTTTAAGGTGCTTCTTCACACCAACCCCAACAAAAGTACCAGCTTGCTACACGGGAGAAATTCCTGGATCTCCTGCTTGGCCGATAACCTTCCTGGCCTTATTCTAGCTCAGTGAGCATGCTGGCTAAGCTCAGAGGAGGGAGAAGCAGGGAGCTGGCTCTTAGAGGACTGATGGTCCAGGCCCACGTCGAAACAAAGCACTTACACATGGTGTACTGGAATGGTTTGGACTTCACCAGCATATTAATGCCTGCAAGAGGAATTATTCATTATTAATGGAGGTAACCATAATACAATATTTTTACAAGTTAATGATTATACGGTGGAGTTCCACCAGGATGCAAGCTAAAAAAATAATAATAATAAAATTAAATATTTTGAATTCAAGCACATAATGCAGCCAACTTCACAACAGCAATATAATTAAAACTGGCAGCCGGTGTGTAACCTGCGTTTCACAGATACTGCTATTATGGAAGCTTAATTTCCACCATTTTACAGGACAACATAGCAGAATTAATATCGTGTGCGGACCTGCCGCACCCTGTTCAAGGATAGAAGGACTCAGGTTTTGTCATAAGCAAGTCAGACTATAACCTGCAATGAAATGAAAGCTGGTCAACTCCACCGTAATAAAAAATTGTGGAAGTAGTAGTGACATAAAAAGTAACAATATAATAAATAGATGATACATAAGGAACAGAAAGTTATACTGAAACTAGCACCTGTACTATCCATCCACCATCTATTTCCATTCGTACCACAAAAGTTCCTGGGCATTATTAGGCTTAAGTTCACTCATTGGCCACTTTATTAGCTACACCTTGAACCAGGTTGGTCCCCCATTTGTCTTCAGATCTGCCTTAGTCCTTCTCCACCCTTAAGCCATCAACAAGGCATTTTTGCCCAGAGAGCCGCCGCTCACTGGATGTTTTCTCCTTTTCCACTCATTCTCTGTGACCCTAGAGATGGTTGTGCAGGAAAATCTTTGCAGATCAGTCATTTCTGAAAGACTCATACCAGCCCACCTGGCACCAAGAACCATGCGAACGTTCAAAGCTACTAAAATCACTTCCCCATTCTGCTGTTCTTGAACAACCTATGAAACATTAGCTGAAGCTCCTGACCTGTGTCTGCATGATTTTGTACATTGTGCTGCTGACATATGACTGGCTGATTAGATCATTTCTACAGCGAGCCATTGAACAGGTGTACCTAACAAAGTGTCCAGTGAGTATATGTGGCATGTATACTCCACACCCTGAACACAGAATTCATCAGAATTTTTTTTGTAGCTCCATAACATGTGATAAGAACACACTACTTAAAAATGAAGCACTTTGTTCCAACGCAAAACAAGTACTGCTGTGCATTTTTAATGGCCAGATGACACAAAAGGTACCAATTTTGTTTATATTGGATATACAGCTCATGTTACCTTTGAAAATGAGGAAAGTAGTGTGTGGAAGGTCATCAAACCAGTGCTCCCCGCTCCGCCGCGGCTGTGGGGCAGAAAGACACACGCACAAACACAAACGGGTCAGCACCCATGAGCACAAGAGAACCAATCAGAGCTCTGAAAGCAAGCATTATCCTACCTTCCACTTTAAGCCAATGACTTCATAGAAGTTGTAAAATTCCTCCAGACTGCAATAAAAGAGAACAAGGTGGATGGCCTGAGTTCGAATGAAAGCACAAAACCAGACACATTTCGAAATGTGTCTGCATGTCCCCTGTGTTACAGGTAGGGGCCGATGTACCTGAGCGTGGACGAGTCTCCGCGACTGAGGGCTTTGAATGTGAGGAAGCGGTCACGGGCGTTCATCCGTGGCCGGTAGAAGCGCATCAGACCGTCAAACTGCTTAAGCGACACCCCGTTGGGCCTCTGCAACGGCGAGCCATCAATCTGCATTACCACTGAGATTATGACTGACAGCCATGTTAGACCGCAAGGCTCTAGGGGATGATGTGCGGCTGGGAACCTGCATCTTCACAATGAATTTACTGTGGGTTTATGTGGGTAGCTGCCCAACTTGACAATAAATCGCGAAGAGCATTTCCTCACCATTTGCTTTACGGCAGATAAAAACCAAGATAATGAATGCCACTGAGAAAAGCAGCATGTGGGCTTTTCTGTTCGACTGCGGATTAGCTGAAGGCCACCTGGCTAACAGACACTGACGATAACAGACAGTCGGTACTCACTTGTTTGCTGACCAGAAGCTGGAAGGCCTGCTCTATGGCTGACCTCTTGTGCAGCAGCAGCGATTTGAATTTCATCTTTCCCACGTCGTTGAAGGTGTCAAACACCACAGCTAGGAGCTAAAAGACCAGGAGATGTACGCAGCGTTCAAATTACACAGTGAGAAAATATTAATTTTCTAAATCAGCGTATCCCAATCCTGTCCTCAGGGACCCACACAGAGTCCACAGGACCTGGGAGGGTGCAAAAATGTGGAACATCTGGTATGGTGCTGGAAGGGAGCAAAAACATGAACTGACTGTGGGTCCCCAAGGATCGCATTGGGAAACACTGCTCTCAATTAACGCATCCAGCCCGGAGGACTCCTAAAGACACCCACCAGGTTCATGATGAAATATAGTTCAATGGACAAGTAGACGATGAAGAACACACAGGACCACCGGTTTTTGGAGTATGCTGGCATCATCACATCTGGAAAGCTGAAGGAAGGTGCAATGGAGAAGGTCAGAGTTAAACCCAGCCTTAAAGCGACCATACAGTCCTATGATATCCACAGGACTATGAAATGCACCGAATTCCACGTTGAGGATAAAAACAGCTGAGGCTGCCTGGTGAAATGCACAGCGAACAAACAGACGGTACTCACTTTGCTGTCGTCAGGAGGACGAACAAGCTCACGATGCTGTTTTCCAGCGAACTGAAATACTACGGACAGAATTGGACCCGTTAAAGGTTCCGAGGACAACCTCTAAAAAAAATAGTAGACCAAAAAAAATTGTCTCTCTTACCGGATCTGCCTTATTCTGAGAAAACAAATAAAATCCTGTCAAGAAAAGGATAATTTTTTTTAGGGATTTGGGTCAGGTGACCTTTTATACGGGGGGTGCGGATCATGTGGGGTGCGGGGGGGGCAGAGGGCTCACCCAGAATGGAGAAGATAAGCATGAAGAAGAGCAGCAGCAGTAGGATGTCGATGAAGGGAGGAAGAGACTGGAAGATCTGCCGCAGGTTCCTGAGGAGCAGATGGCTGGGGTTTAGCCGCAGCACCTCACGTGGGGGGGGTGGAGGGGTCTCCATGCGGCCGTGACCCACCTGCGCACGGCTCCGCAATACCGGCAGTCCACCAGGAAGATGGGACGGAGGGCCCGCGTCACCCGTAGGTGGGACATTTGCCGGACCAGCACTACAATGGCCTCCACGAACTGCAGGAAGAGCACGCAGGTCTGTGGGAGGGGGGACAGAGGAGCACAGGGGAGTCAGGAGATCTGGGCCCAGTCTGGGAGGCTAACCAGGGGTGCAGCAGGGGCACGGATACCCTGGGAGATTCAGGGTAGGGGTCAAATTGTCAGCCATCACATACATTACAGGGCTGTCCTGGCGAACACACTTCACACTACCCCCTTCTCTGCAAATTTTATCGTGATAGGCACCCCTCATTTTGCTCTGAATGTGTGGTTATGCCAAAAGTGTGGCTTTCATTTCTACAGAAAGGACACACTTCCCCCCACAAAACTGCCAGTGACTCTGAAGGCCCAGCTGTGCTCAAGTGCTAACAGAGTAATAAAGTCCCATATCCGCCACACACAGTATCACCCACATACTAGCTCTGCACTTGCTGGTCACACAGTCTACATATTGTCTTTGCTAAGCATAGCTAATGCATTGTCTATCAAGCTTTCTTTATCTGTTCAAGACAAGGTACAGAGACACACAAATGGACTGTTCATCCCGCACATGCAGCCTCTCTGACTGGACACACTATCCTGCAGAAGTAAGAAAAATTACTATGTCTACCTTCACCATGGTCCTTCTGTGGCGAATGAAAGTGTGAAGGCCCAGCCAGCGCATCTTCATGCAGAGCTCGAAAGCCACCATGGCCAGAGCCAGCAGCTCCAGGGGAGCGTGGACCTGCAGGCGCAGGGCATTAGAGCAGGACATCCAGCACACAGACGTCACAGCACCACCCTGGGTGCCAGCTACCTGACACTCCCTGGTTACCAAGGCAGGCAGCTTCGCGGCCGAGCATCATCCTAATGAGATCTTCACATTCATAGTACAACCCCTGGCAAAAAGTATGGAATCAGCCCTCTCAGAAGATGTTCATTCAAATGTTTAATTGTGTAGAAGAAAAAACAAGCACATACATGCCACAATACTATTTTCACTCAACAATCCAAACTTCTGGCTGTATAAAACACTTTAAAAAAAACAAAAACAAAGAAAGATTACAATGACAACTGTTTTTACAGATCATACAGAGGAAAAAAATATGGAATCTCACAAATCTGAGGAAAATTATATGGAATCACCAAATAAAAACACTACTAGTACCTCTGGCTTTTATAACAGCTTGAATTCTCTGAGGCATGGATTTAACTAATGACAAACAGTATACTTCATCAATCTGTCTCCAGCTTTGTCTTATTACAGTTGCCAGATCAGCTTTGCAGTTTGGAGCCTTGTCTTGACTATTTGCAGGCCATGCCATTGACATTATATGTCTTTCCTGTAGGAATGTTTTCACAGATTTTGCCCAAATGGCACGATGCATTATCATCCTGAAAAATGATGCTACCATCACCAAACATCCTTTCAATTGATGGAATAAGAAAAGTGTCCAAAATCTCAACATAAACTTCTGCATTTATAGAAGATGTAATGACTGTCATGTCTCCCATACCTTTACCTGACATACAACCCAATATCATTAATGATTATGGAAATTTACATGTTTTCTTCAGGCAGTTGTCTTTATAAATTTCATTGGAACGGCACCAAAAGTTCCAGCATCATCACCCTGCCCAATGCAGATTCGTGACTCAACACTGAATATAAGTCTCATCCAGTCATCCGCAGTCCAAAGTGTCTTTCTTTAGCCCACTGAACCCTTGTTTTTTCTGTTTAGATGTTAATGATGGTTTTTGTTTGGCTTTTCTGTATGTAAATCCCATTTCTTTTAGGCGATTTCTTACTGTCCGGTCACAGACATTGACTCCACAACCTGCCCATTTGTTCCTCATTTGTTTTGTTGTGCATTTTCTGTTTTCAAGGCATATAGCTTTAAGGTTTCTGTCTTGGTGCTTTGATGTCTTTCTTGGTCTACCAGTACGCTTCCCCTTTACAACCTTTCCATTTGATTTGTACTTGGTCCAGATTTTAGACACAGCTGACTGGGAACAACCAACATCTTGTGCAACATTCCGTGAAGATTTACCTTCTTCAAGAAGTTTGATAATCCTCTCCTTTGTTTCAACTGACATCTCTCGAGCCATGAGTTATGTCAATCATCTTGGTTCAACACATCACTAATGTGTGCAAGCACTCTTTTTTAACTGCAGACTAATTAGCAGTTGTAATCAGATACAGGTGTTTGTTTTAGAAATGCAAAGTGCATGGTGATTCCATATAATTTTCCTCAGATTTGTGTGATTTCCTCTGTTTGATCTTTAAAACAGTTGTCATTGGCTATAGTTATATTTCTTTGTTTTTTTTTGTGTTTTATACAGCCAGAAGTTTGGATTGTTGAGTGAAAATAGTTTTGTGGCATGTATGTGCTTGTTTTTTTTCTACACAATTAAACATTTGAATGAACATCTTCTGAGAGGGCTGATTCCATACTTTTTGCCAGGGGTTGTAGTCAACAGACAAGCTAATTATTTGGTCCCAGTCCCCAGGGATCATAGCGACTGCGCTAAGCTAACGTGCTTTACCACGTGTCGCGCTACGTGCTCATGCTGCTAGTGCTAGTTTAGGCGGAATGCTGCTGAAGCGGAGGAGACGTAGCAGGGGCGGTACGCACGTAGACATCCAGCCGCAGGGAGGGTACCGCCGGCGCCTCGCACATCGATAGCACCATCAGGAGCAGCCCCGTCGTCAGCTCCATCATGTAGAAGGCGTGATTGTGGGCGAACAGGTAGGCTGTTAGCGCCTTGGGGCTGCGTGGATGTGTGAGGAACTTGTCGTTGTTCTCACCTTCCTGCAAGAGGAAGACTATCCTTAGGACAGTCGGACGCACTGCATGCAGCCATACTCCTAACATGAAAGGCCTCCCAGCTTGAGTTGGGCTGCTCTGGGCTCATCCATTACTGGTCCCAGTCCCCAGGCGATGTGCCGTCTGAGTCACAAGCTTGATTCTTATTCAGTAAAGTAATCCTGAGAACAGTAAGTTACCTCACCTGGTCTTTTGGGCATTAACCCTCTGGGGTCTAGGGGTAGGGAACACATTTCACTGACTGGGGCATGGTCACACATTTCATTCAATATCATAACCTTAATTCATAGCAAATAAATTATTTCTTACATATTTGTTTTGGCATTAAACTCTTCTTAATCTTAGTGTACTTTGTAAATATATCAGATTTATGTGAAGTTTGTAATTTGGCATAAAAGTATAGACATTACAAAATGCAGTTTGGAACAATTGCAGACACATTATAAAAGTACATAGTAAACAATGCTGGCAGTTTGTTTTGATCCCAGATATCTGATCAGCAAAGTCTGGGCTACATGAAGATGACTAAATGGTGTAGTTGCAACATTTAGTTGGATAAATAAATAAAAAAAACTTAACTCATGTCACTATTTCTGGCTCCTTTCATTGAATATGTGGCAACTTAGAACTCCAGGTTCAGGAACAGTTTCTACCCATCTGCAATCAGACTCATGCACAATCAGTAGCCTGTGTCACCTCCACTGCTACCCACACATATATTTCTGTCTCTGTCTCTATTTATTCCTGGGATTCTGGTCTTATTTATTTACTTATTTATAATTCACTTTATTTTTACATTCACGTGTCCTCCTGTTGTCTATCCATCTTGTTATCTATGTTCACTGTCTGCAAGAGCACATGCAAGCAAGCATTTCATTGTACACGGTACTCGTACACATGACAATAAAAGAACTGAATTGAATTGAACTGAACTTTCATGTGTGTGCATGAGCCACTGAAACCTGGCCCCCCCTTTTCATGGTGCTGATGGGGATGCATCTGCATCGCGTTTCACCGTTGTGTTGTTCATCAAATTACCATGTGAATGCCATTTGAATACGCGCTAATGCGGCTATTTAGAATATGAATAGTAAGCTTCGGGTAGCAGCGGTACTACACGCCCCCCGATGCAGGTAAAACAAAGTACGGCGACATGGTTTGCTTTTTTGCTGATTAAACCTAATTTTAAAAACTTTAATACTTCTGACAATGGACGTTTTGAAAAGACGACAGATTATAGATTTAGTCCGCGTTTTTTTCATGTTTCTATAATAAGATTTAAGAGAGTTATGAAGTGAAATACACGAGAAAGATGCGCGGCATCGCCGACGATGCCGTCGACTCCAGGGGGGTTAAGCAGCTGCTAATTAGAGACTAAACAAAGTGTAAGTCTATATCCAGTCTATGGCCCTGAGGTTCTGGGAGGCTCGAAGGACCTAAGAACCTTTCTCACCTGCAGGTAGATGGCAGCTTCCTGGTAATTCATCTCCCAGTTCTGCCGCAGGCCAGCAGATTGGGACCGGCATTCTGGAGGTCCCAGGGTGGGGGTGACCATGTTGTTGACAACGTCGTAGCCTCCGCCATCTGCACGGGAACAGATATCTCAGGGCGGTCAGTGGCCCAGGCGCACAGACACCGCCACCATTCAAAATGAAGGCCATTTATCCAATGCCATTTAATAAGGCCAGATTTAACATTTATGCTGCAAGATCAGCACCGATGCATTTCATGGAAACCACTGAGCAAAAACAAGACAAAATAAGCGGCTTTGTGATGACGAAGGACACCTCACACACTGATAAAACTTAGAAATCTCTGTTTGCTGATGTCGGCTAGTCAAAACAACAGAACACAAGGAAGTAGAATCCCATCGTCTGCAGACATTTCAGTGAGAAGGCTGCATTATATCAGGAGGAATGATGACCAAGCACTCATCTTGGTGGAGAGTTTTTACTTTCGTGGTCGACATACCCAGAGAACCCACAATCAAGCAGTAGGAGGAGGTCATTAATGGGACCTCCTGGAACGTGGCCAGGTCCAGGCTCGCAATGTCAGCGTGGCCTTCCTGCATCGCCGGAACTTTCTGTGTAATCGTCCCCGCACTGCCGTTAGAGTACAGCCAATCCGGAATTACTGTCCCTCAAAAAGGCATCAAGACACGAGGAAAAATACTGCTTAAACATCCACTCTTACTTAGTCCCACGCACACCTTGAAATGAATCCAAATCCTCATGACAAGTTGACTGCAGTAGAGGGCACCTCCTCACTCAAAGAGGCACTTCCAAGATAAAGTCTGGATCCAGCGCAGTGTGCAAAAGGGAGGAGGTTAATATTCCATATTAGTATTCCACATGGTGTGTGAAACCTCAGCTGTTGCAGGCATTCAGTGCCACTCACTGACTGGTCCGGGCACTCAATACGAAGGCTGCCTCCAGTTTAAATGCCTGCCTTTCGCTTCCCCCATTACTCTGGGGGGGGGGGGGGGGATAACGACCCTCTTCAGTTTATTTCCTCCCTTCCCAGCCAGGCAGCTTGCCAGAGGGCTTATTCCTGTAGCTGGTTAACTTTTAACGAGAAGCGCCATCCCGGTCACAGCCTGCTGATGCCACTAGACTGCATCGGGATACTGTGGTCAGGCACGACTTCACTGGATCAGGCCAGCAGACGGGTCTGTGGTGTCACTCCGAAGCCCAGATGGAAACACAAAACCGGAGGCACAGCACACCAGTCAGTTTCGGTTCCTGTGACAAAAGGCCACAAGAGGACGAAAAAGAAACGAAAAAAAGAGCCCCGGAAATTATTTTGGGATGAGCTTTAAACTTATTACCTATGAAAAAAAATTCAAAGTTACCCAAAATGTGCTCAAGGCAGATCCTCAGCCTAAAGCCATCACATTAAAGTCACAGAAATGCATGTGGCAAAAGGCGTCCTGCATGCAAAGGATCGCTCATGAAAGATGCCTAAATCCAGACAGGTGGAGCCAAATTCGAACACTTTCAGCGATGAAATGATGTGATGAGTCAAACTGCGTAATACTGGTAAGGCTTGATCCATAAGGTAAAACAGAGAAGGAACGCCCAGAAGATCCGAGTATAAAGGGTGGCGACTCCAAATTCCAAAGCAAGTCTCCGCTTCCCTACCCGCCTCAAGTTTCCGAACACGTCGCTAGCAACACGGCTGACGACACACAAAGGCAAATTCGGGTTCGAACAACCCCTATTTTGTTCTGTGGTTACAGAAGACACCAGAAGTTCTTGATCATTTGCTTTGCTCTTTCCCCCCTTGGTGCCAAGCGATTTTAGGGGGGTGGCGTCGTGGTGGGATTCTCTCTGACGAACGTTCACCCCACTTAAAGGTCAACTCTTCTAAACGTGCCGTCTGTCCCGCAGTCGAGAGCACTGTAAACAAAGAGCCCTGCCGCTTACAGTGTTTGTTCACTGAAGAACAACTCTACTTTTTCTCTCTCTCAGTCAACAATACAGAGCATTCAGTCCAGAAAAGGGCCGCCTCTCACAGTGGGTCGCCTGGCTGAGACTCCGTGGGGGGATGATGGACAAATCAAAATAGAATAAGCTGGGCCATCTTCTGGGGCAAGTGACCGTTCATAGAGTCCACTTTGTTGACTCCTCTACTGTCTGCTATGCACGGCACCCTTCCATGCATCTCCAGCCAATAGAAAGCTGGCTGAAACTGTCGTTCCCTGCTCCTTTCAACCGAGCGATAATCCAACAAGTGAATGAGGCACATGCCACACAGACAGAGGCCGGAATCTACACAGTGCACTGACATCCAATGGGGCCCACAGCAGCATGGGCGGGGGAGGGGTGCTGCATCAGTTACACCGCTGACGGGGCAGTTTCCAACGTCCGGAGCGGTACAAACACTGGAAGATTAATGACACGGACTAAGTGGACTTCAGCCTGCCATGCCCTTCGCCCTTTAAAAAATCTCGCGCGGCTCGTCACGCAAGTAGAGGGGACCTCAGCTGCACATCTCCAACAGTAGATACTGCAGAAGGCCCGAAACCTAATTATCAGAAATTAAACATCACCGTTTACATCCCTAGTAAGCAATCACTTTTCACATGTGAAAGCACGCCACAATCACAGAAATCATACAAGAAAACATGAAAACAAGCCTGAAGCTAAAAAATGCTAGCAAATACAATTTTTATGCACTTTTAATATCTGCAGCAATTAGGTCAGATGAAGTGCTGAGAATTAAAAGCCACCCTTAGTTAATGACACAATGCTATTGTCCTCTATAACTACCCCCCCCCCCCCCTACCATCAGCTATAGAATCAAAATTAAGGGCTGTGGGGAATCCTGGGCTTCCTCTTTTTTAATGTTGTCCACACTTTATTTCCCTTATCTGATTCAGTTTATTTATATTGGTCATCACTGTGTTTGGTCAGTCACGTGTTCTGCTGCCCTAAATAGACCAAACGAGATGTGAGGAGGAGCGCTACACTGCAGGGCTTCACAAGGCTGCATCAGAAATGTCAGAACGGGATGTGTCATTGCTCAAAGTGTCCCATGCGATCAGCTTCATACTAATGTGCAAAAAAAGACAATACCGTCTGCATCAAAATCAGGCAGACACGCTAGATACGCATTTTTAGTGCAAACAAACATTCTTGGTGACATATTAGGTACAACTTTGAATAAAAACAGGGGCTTGAATCATGGGCTAATTTACAGCCAAGACCCAGTCTTTGCATATCCTTAAACCGCCCTCATGAAAACAGCACCATGACAGTATCTGCGTGTCACACAGCACTCAAACCTGCTGGACCTTCAGCCACATGTTAATGCACGACTTCCCCTTTATATTAAATGGGAGGTTTATTCTCTGGAAGGAGTACTAGTCAACTAGCAACATGTCAAACCTAGTTCACTTGTACAACTTAACTATGTTCTTTTAATAATCCATCAGTCCATCCATCCATTCTCATGATGAGTTTGGAGTCTATCCCAAGAAGTACAGGGAACAATATCAAGGACAAAACAGTATGCCAGTCACTTACAGGGCACCTACTCTGGACAAGTGAGAGACACCAAACTATTTAACCACACGTCTTAGGCCTGTGGGAAGAAACACGTGTTAGCATGGAGGAGCGAATGGCACGGACGCAGCACGCCAGGAAGGGAAGTGACTCGCTAACCCTGAAAGCGTGAGGCTACGCTACTAACCACTGAGCCACTGCACCACACCACACCCCCCGTTTAAGAGATTTAACATAAGGAAGAAGAGAATTGAAAGCAACCTTTACTGACAACTGTCCTGACAGCAAACAATATTAAACAGAAACCTGGTTCCTTCAAAACGCACACATGACAATCCATAAGATGTAAAAAAAATTAAAATAGCAAGGTTGCAATTATTGCTATTTTTACTGTTACTGTCATTATTACGTGGTACTGTAATTTTGTAGTGTGTTATTTATCTTTGTAATTCAACTTTCAAAATAAAAACAAAATGTTAATTACAAAAAAATGGGTGTTGAAAAAGATGACAGGGCTGTGTTCACACACTACAATGACGCACTGGTAGCAGTCTGGGAGGGTCAGTCTCCAGTGACCAATGCCAAGCGTGCTTGGAGGATTCTCTTGATTAATTCAGGATTCATCTGCTGCCAATTTTAGCAGCTACTCTCAGATGTCGGGTCACATGGAGATATTTACAGTAACATTTAATTACCACTCAGTCAATACTTTTCAAATAAAACGTAGTATAAAAACCCAACATGTTACAGATTTTGAAAAGGTTTTTCAGCACCATTTTGAGCACCACATCATGTAGAGTAGAGAGTGGCATGGTGGTACAGGAGATAGCACTGTTGCCACACACCTCTGGGAGCATCGAATCTCTATCAGCTCTAGGGTTGAGGAGTTTGCATGTTGTCATGTCAGTGTCCAAATAAAATATTAAGGTGGATTGGAGTTAAACTTTTTATAGGTGTGTGTGTGCCCTATGATGGATTGGTGACCCATCTTGGGTTATTCTCTGCCTTGTGCCAGTAACTTCCAGAATAACCCTTAGACCACCGGGACAATGCAGGGGACAGGGGGGTATAGAAAAATTGTTTGATGATACCTACAGAATGCACTTTTTGAAAAAGTCTTTGCTTGAAGAACAATTTACATTACCTAACAGCATAGTATTTTACATTTATTTTGAAGACATCATTGTTTCATAGCTGTGGTAAAACCACATTCACTCTAAATCGCCCAGTGTATAACGGTATGCGTGCCAGGTGATGGACTGGCGCCCCCTCCAGGACGTCTGGGACAGACTCCTTCATAAGTCCCCTCCATGGCCCTGCACTGGATATGTGGCTAGAAAATTAAAGGATGGATGTTTATTCAACAAATGTTTACACAGAGCTGTCCAGCTGAATGATTACGGAGTGCCTTGTTAAAAAGAAACACTTACTGCCGCCGGCTGCCTCGGCTCTGTCCCCATCCTCTACAGGAAGCAGACCCCCGCTGGCGTCGTCCCAGGTGAGGATCAGCGGCACGTCGTCGGTGTCTGTCTCCGCCATCCTGGCGCAGTGACCAACCTGGCCGATCCTTTGTAACAGTACATTAATATTATGATCAATATTAATATTATTACTGCTGTTATTACTAATAATGGCACACATTAATACACAACAGCTTAGTTTTTCCCTAGTGCAACATTTTGAGGCTTCTTAATTAAATATATATTTAATCTTACATTAACCGGATACGCTGTACATAGACAACTGGATAAACTTGCGTAATAAGGTTGTGATGTTACATAACTAACCCGCCAGCGCTCCTGCTGCTGGTCAATCAGTGCATGTTTATTACGCGTAAAAACTCCTGCAAACTTTGTCCGACCCCAACCGGGCTACCAGAGTAAATATCTGCAAATACGCGCACAACCGCGGCCGGGTTTACCAGACAAACACCATTACTGCACACTGGTTAGCTACATAGGGACGACTAATCAACAGCTAACTAGCTGCGTAGTTTAAGTTGCCTACTCGGCCGCCCTCTTAGCACTATCAATCTGACAGTTACATTAAACTAGGCAGCCGGTCAGTTAGCCTCTGTAAAACAAAGTACGCAGTCGTGTTCTGTATGTTTCATTAATCAATCACTTATATGAGAAGTGATAAGTTACAGAATGAACAAGTTAGCGAAGTTAAAACAAACAACAAAAAAAACATTCTAGCAATGCACTTGGCGGACTGTCACCAAAGTGGCGAGCTCGCTAAAGGCTTAGCTTAGCAAGCATCCAGCCCGTACGTCAGATACCGAAAAGACGTGCATTACCAGAGAAAAGCCAACCAACCTAGCTAAGCAATGACGACTCGACACATTCTGGTGATTGCTTTCCCCCCAAATTTCAATACCGTCACTGGCACATCCTACACTACCCGCATCCCGAGTAAAGAGGCAGCTAAGTTCAAGGCTGCTCTTTCTCACGCGAATTTCACAATATGACGTTGGACAAGAAAAGCGCAACATCGCCACCTTGTGTTCCGGAGTTTTTTGCTTTCACTTCAAACTATCCATCCATCCATCCATCCATCCATCCATCCATCCATTTGTCATATGCAGGGTCGAAACAGAAAATATTGCCATTTTTATAATCGTAATTAAACTAAAGTAGTATACATTAGATACACATTGACATTTCTTCGGCATATTTTTTTCTAATTCTTGATATGGACTTTACTGATATGGCCATTTTAAGATACATTGCATCGATATAATATAAAATAGTACAAAGAAAGAAGGAGGATAAGCATTTACATGGACTTTTAAGATTTGATGCATTGCTGCATTGCGATGTCACTAGTATGTACTTCATAATAACTGAAATGCACTTCAAACATGTGATTTAATTAACATTTTGCAAGCTCTGCATTTATCTCATACGGCCTTATTTTTATTTTTAATTATTTATGCCATTTCATATCGCTAAGTTCAACGGTTTGCTTCAAACTGAATTTCGTTGTATATTAATATGCAATAACAATAAAGGATCTATCTAAAAAAATGAACAAATATCCAGTTATTTAAAATGTTTAAAAGTAAAATTCTTACTTGTAAGCACATGATAATATTATTATTATTTTTTAAATACTCCTTTATCATCTCTTTTCAACCACTTATACTCCTCAGTCTGTCCCATTGAAGCACAGTGTAACTCACAGGTATACACCCTGGATGGGGGTCGGGCAATCCATCTCAGGGCATATGGGCAATTTTTGGTAAATTAATTAGCCAGTGAGTCTTTGGATTATAAGAAGAAACCATTCTTATACATTACAGGTCTGAGGCAAAAGTGTTACCCACAGAGCCAACATGTTACGAATCTATATAGAAATTTAATTCATATAAGAAATGATCATTTGCATTGGTATGCCTTGTATATATACTGATTGCCCAGACCATAAAATTGTGTATTCATTTTGTGGAGGTGTCGACAGTAAGAAGGTATGCTAGCTAAGTCAGTACATGTGAACCAGCGATAGCGGTAACATGAGATGCAGAGCGGACGCTGTGTGCATCTGCATTTAGAGAGTGACCAGTCTCTCCAGATCCCTGCCCCAGATTTCAGCTGCTGAGAATCAGTGCCTTATAATAGCCCTTAATGTATGCCCATGCACATGGATGTATGTGTATGTTAATCAGTGCTGCTGTGATGGACTGATGGCCCATTCAAGGTGTACCCTGCCCTGGATCACCATGTCCCGGGTTTGAATGACTGGCTATTTAAAATGGACGTGTATCTGGATATACAGTACCGGGCAAAAGTCTTCGGCAGTCAAAGAAACTTATGTTTGAATAGTCTTCATGTTGGTGTAAAACTATGATGTCTGTGAAGATATGTCAGCCTGGCCGTTTCAAAACCTCTCCTAAAATCACCCCAGTATTTGCAGCAACCATCCAAAGGACCAATGTGTTTTTTTTTGCTCGACCACTACCCTTCCTTGCTTGGACAATCATTACCTCACTGAGTTATTTAACAAATTACTGAATTAATTGAGCTGGTGGTGAAATTTAACAAATACAGAATGGCTAACATCAGTAACTTTTTGGATAACAGAAGAAATTCTTATTTTTATTGTCACTGTTAATTTGCATATGTTCTAATGTTAAATTGTGTTTTTTTTCATTAGCAAATATACACTTTTTACCGAGAAAAATATCTTTAATCAATATCTATGACTGACTAAAATGTTTGCACAGTGCTGTATAGTGTAGCCAGCTGTCTGGATACAGACGCGACATCTCAGCTCACAGGAAGGTCTACATGGTCTCCAGTTTTAACGGAGTGCCTAATTAATTATGTTAGATTGCTCCTGGACTGCCTTGACTGGCTGGTGATTTGAACTCATATGATGTAGAAGGCTTTGCTGCTACCATGCATGGCTGGCAGGGAAGCTGCACCACCTGATCAGCATAGTTTCCATGACCAAAGGCACTTTGGTCCTAAATACTGACACAAGTGAATATCCTCTATCACAATGTTTCCCTATCCAGTCCTCAGGGACCCAGAGACAGTCCACATTTTTGTTCCCTCTCAGCGTTTTGGGAGGAGCTATTAGGAGGGAGCAAAAACGTGGATTGTCTCTGGGCTCGGAGGATACACTGCTCTATCAGAAAGGGCCAGAAAAACAGCCACTCTCTGCCTGGGCTCCTTAATTTACTTCTATACTTCTATATTAGCTGTACCACCTAAATTTTGCCCTGAATGAATGCATCTGAATGCATCCTGACAACTGCTTATGGCCTTGTCTACGATCTCTGATCTTTTTTACAGTGATTGCGCATCTGCGGGAGTATTGGCAGTAAAATTGGTTGACTGGACAGGGGATTGGAGGGCTTAGTGACAGGAAAAGTTTTAAACTACTCATTGGCTCCTTCTGAGCTACCGTAAGCCCACAGCCATCACGTTGGACAGACAAATTAATTTTGCTGGCACTTAATTCAGCGCCTCCATCAGTCCACTCACATTCCATATCCACTTATCTAATGTATGCTCTCCCTGCATGGGAATCCCCTCCACTGCAGTGCTGTATAATATAAAGCAGTGTTTGTGTTTTATCATAGGTCAGGCGTCACTAACCTTTTTGAAACTGAGAGCTACTTCATGGGTACTGACCCATACGAAGGGCTACCAGTTTGAAACGCCCTCCTAAACTTATCTAAACTTCATGCAAAATAAACATTGTTTTAGATTTTGTTTCTTCATGGTTTTTTTTAGATATTGTTATTTTCAAATCTATATAAATACAAATGTGATTAAAGAAGAATAGCAATAGGATAAAATTAAATTTTAAATGCTGCTCACTGGTGAGTTGTGCTATTTTTAGAACAGGTCCGCGGGTGACTCTTGTGGTCCTTGGGGGCATCCTGGTGCCCGCGGGCACCGTGTTGGTGACTGTCACCACAGAACACTCGGGTGAGTTCCAGAACTCTTTACTGGGGAGAGACAGAATCAGGTCCAGGTGACAAGTAGGGTCACAACCAGAGATCAGTCCGAAACAGGTTACCAACGACAGGGGATGATCCCAAGGGGAAGTAGTTAAGCCGGGCACAGCGAAGTCGGGGAACCGGGAGATCTGTCCGATGACGGGGACGACACACACGAGGAGAAGCCACGGGGGTACATCAGGGCAGGTCAGGATGGAAGACGGAAGGAGTAGATGGTGCGGGCAGAGGGAGTAGGGAGAGTCGGGCGGAGCGGAGCTGTAACAAAGACCAGGGTTAGAACCACTCGTAAGTGGCATGACCGACAATACCTCGCATGGAGCGATCTCCGTGCGGAGTTTAAGTAGTTGGGTAGGCGTGGTGCTAATTCCTGAAGACGGCGCCATCTGCCGTCATGACAGTGACCCCTGTACCCCTGCTATAGGCAGCTAGTGCAGAACTTAAATGTAAGTTTGGTTTGTTTAAAGCAAAGGTGTTCATTCTGAAAAAATATTCCTTCATGAGGAACATCTACAAGGCAAATATTTTCAATATAAATTTATCCTTAAAAGCCCAGATTCAGGATAAGGCCCCTTTGTATGTTTCTTTGTCTGGATGCATTAGTCTGTCATTCCAGGAATCATTTGGCCAGACATTTTGATTTCCTTAAAAAGGCATTACTATTGATTAAATCTAAAATGATTGTGGAGTGACTTATTTGCTTTTATGTTTCTGCTGGAACAGACTGGCCATTGCATAAATCAATACTTCATGTACTTTAAATTATAATTGCATCATTGCATCAAAAATTAGAAAGCTATATGGAAAGAATTCTGGATTTTCCAGTGCTATAATAATTATTTTCTATATTATTTTTCTATAATGAGTATTTTCTTCTCTACATTCATTTTTAAATTACATATATTATGTAATATTTATATTTAATTTGATATATATATTTAATATTTATATATATTTATATATATTAAATACATATTATTTAATGACATCATTTATATCATTTTAAAATTATATCTATATCATAAAAAGAAAAAAGTTTGTATATGCGAACCCTGTATATTTCAAGATATTAAATGTGATGGTTATGTGTGTTTTGTTATCTTATCCTACTTATTACAATTGCCTCAGCAAAGAATGGTTACCTCTGTATTGCTTATAGAGGTGAATTAACAGACCTAATGCATTTGGAAGTAATTACTAACATTACAAATTTATACTTTCCTCATTACTGAAGCAATATCTCAAAGGTACAACAGGATGGTCCTGCCAGGAATATGAACCGCCAACCTGGATGCCCATAAGCGGCCTGACAGCGGCATCTGCGCTGCCCAGGTCCCAGAAACACCACAGTCCCTGCTAATCAGTCAGAGTAAAATGTGAGTAAAACACACATAACACGTGTAACACGTTCCTTTGCCTCAGGAGTTTTGTCCATCTCTTATACCCAGAAGTTTCTCTGACTTCTTAAATATTTCCTTGGACCAAAATAAGCTCAGCATTCCTGGGCTTCAATATACAGATTTCAGTCAAAGCAGTTTTTACGGTTCGCCTCAGACGGGCAACGTGCCGGCAGCTCTCACTGTTTACACCCAGAGGGATTAGTCTCTCTTTCCCAAAATAGAGTGTAAATGTACAGTAAGCCCCTCTGCCAAGATCATACTCACTTAAAGCTCCTAAACAGAGCGACACATGTATCAGGGTACGAGTGCATTGTGTGCAGTGACAGTGTCTGCCACAGCTCCAAGCACACATGTTGACCACAAACAGTCACTACGGTGGGGGGGGGGGGGGGTGACTTTACATTTTATTAATTTCTCTGACACATTTCAACTCAGCTTGTTGAGAATGACAGCAATATTTATTGGTGCCCAGAAACACGCCCATCCCTGATTAGGTCCAGAAAAGTTGGGCTAATGGCCTCCATAACCAGTCTGCGTGATCCAGTGCAGGGGACTGAGGAGCCCCCTGGACACATCGGGGTGTGTAGCAGGAGAATACACCAGACGGGATGCCAGTCCTTCGCAGGACATGCTCTGATACACACTATGAATATTTTGGGGACATAAGCCCCACTAGATATTTTGGAATCCATGAAAGTATCCTATGGTGGACCCTCAACTCAGACCAATACAATTATGTTCTTAAATTTTTAAGGCCTCTGAGTAGAATCACCCTCCCTTGTAGGGCACCCCTATTTGGAGACGCCAATTCACTTAACCCACATGGTTTTGGACTGCAAGAGGGAAGAATGGTACCTGGAGAAAATGAGTACAGAGGCAGGGAGAACAGTGGAGGAGATGTGGGGACATGCGACTCCCTGCCTTACTTGTTAAGCTTCATTTTGCAGGCACACGACAGTGCTGCGTTCCATTGAAATAAAATGGAAATAATATTTGTTTTATGTCCTGGGAGAGAGACTTTCAGAGAGTAAATGTCTATAGCATATAGATTAGACGATCTGAAGCGGTGAACGTAAACGACAGGCGGCTGATCACCATGGAGATAAGTGAAAGCCCCTGATTCCACAGATGCCGGAATCACCGTGTGCTGGAGTGCGGCAGGAACGACATCCGCCTGGCCTTTCGACGGCATCGGACACTCGGCCGGTAAAAAGGCAGCTCCTCGTATCGGACAATTAGCTGTTAATCTCACCCTGGGTGGCCATATTAACCCAATTATCGGGACGCGTGTCAGCAAAGGTACTGAGTCTCCCCGGAGGACGCCGATAAGACCAGATAGGATTTTGCCCGGGGGGAGGGAAGCCCTGTAGCCTGAGCTCCAGGGAGGGCCACAGAAAAATACACACGGGTTGGAGGTGATACCCATGCTGGCTCTGCTGCTTCTGGCATTCTGGTTAATGATAGCGGCTAAAACTGCGTGTGGCTTGTAAACAATTAAAAACAAACTGCTGTAACCTTCTCCTAGACGCAGCTATTGGCAGATGCTCAATTAAACAGCCTAGGAGGAGAATGAACCTTTTCACGGTTATTATATTTTTTGGAAAACTGCTCCAATTCAGAGTCCTTCTCTCTCCCTTGCATTTCTTTAAACTTTTATTTTAAATATTTCTGTTTATTGTATCTCCCTTGAATGCAATGTAACTCTGTCCTCTTATGTGATAAAAAACAGGTCATGTTTAAGACAAACCTTTTTTAAAAAGGTGGAAGTGGTCAGTTATAATTCATACTTTTATGAATTCATAATTATATTTGACGGATGTTTTCCAGAAAGGAGGCAGAATGTTTTGGGGAAGTGCAGTCTACAATGGCTGACACATATCAACATCAACTTGACAGCACCAACTAATAATAAGGGCAATAATAAGATGGAAGAAACCACGAACTGTACAGAAATAGTGCCAGCTTTTGTTCAGAGCACAGATATCAGTCTAAGCCCCTCAGTGTTTCAGATTTCTATTTCAGTACAGCTGATCTTCACAGGATTGTCTCTGCCACTGTGTCTTACCAAAGGAGACAGGGTTCATGCCAATCCCTCTGTGAATCTGGATGCTCAGTAAATGAGTTGGATGGCAAAGTGTAGGTGGATGTTTAATGGAATACAGCCAGTGACACCACTGGTAGATGGAGCCAGTGAGTCCTGGATGGTGGTATTCAGGACCACGCTGCTGGATAGCGATGACGATCTCCCTGCAGATGGAGAACGAGACTGTCTCCTTCAGCACGAGGTTAAACCCCCCGTCTTGGGTAGACAAGGGAGGGAAATGTGTGAATGACCTGGCTGTGTTCACTCACCGGAAGATTGCAAGACTGAGGGGACTGCCGCGTCTGTCTAGGGCCAGATTTGGAGAAGCATATGAGGGGCTATAATTCATACAGAGGTGCCGACCTTATTAGCCAATGACATGTTTGAAATTGGTGAGTGACAGGCAAGTGGGCACTCCAGGCACCAATCCGCTTTCAGCTGGGGCCACTGACCCTGTGACCCCTCCCCTTGTATATGCCCCTGGTCCAGACCCTACTGACCAGTGACATAGGACTGGTAACCAGCCACTCGGGGGAAGAAGCTCCTTAAATCCAGTTACAAACCCCAAAGCACACACCCCCCCCACCCAAGCTGTGCATATGTGAGATGTGCCGCTTTCCATATTCCCTAACTGCCTGCCAGCATGGGTTAGTGGAGGCAGCAGAGAAAAGTCTATTATGGGGAACACACTGGGGGCAATTTATAGACCATGTGCTCTCTGGACTGCTCGAGGAAATCCGCACACAGACCATGCAAAGCTTCACACAGCCAGCGGTATGAGGGTATAACCCCAGCCAATGGGTGTTGGGCCCCTCTTACTCGCTGAATGGCACCGTGCTGCCTCAGTCTGCAGTACGTCCGTATTATAAGTGCATCTCGATGTGGTTGGCAAAGAAGAACCGTCGCGTGAAGGGATCCATCGTGCAAGACCATATGTCACCCCTGCCAGGGAGGGAGCGGACGGGAAGCTTACAGACAAGCTGGCCTCATCCCCGGCATTCGTGATTCAAAAGAAAGGATTTACTCCTTAATTCTTGATTAGATTGAATTCCGTTCCAGAAGCGACGCAGCGTGTCAGTTACCAAGCGCAGGGAGATGTCCGGTGGTTGGGGGTAGGGGGGCGGATGTGACTGAATAAACCCTGTGATTTTTGACGTTCCGCACCATTAGCGTGACTTTGACGGCCATGCCCTGTCTGAACCACATGGTGAAAAACAGAGGGCAGTGTGGATTATCAGCCTGAGCGCAAACCCGCCATTAGCCCCCCCCCTATCCAGGAGCCAAAGCGTCGCATTGTTCCTTCCTTGCCTCCTTCGGGGATGTGGGGAGAAGGAGTGAGTGGAGTACAGATGTTGGGGAGGGTGCCGTGACTCCTACATCGCCATTGAGGAGCACGCGGGTGTGCACTATTGCCATGCCCCCTGCCCCCCCCACAAGGATTTGACTCGAAAGCGCCGCCCTGCATGGGAGCGGGAGAGAGCGAGCGAGAGCATTCCAGCTCTCCCTAGGAACGCGGCTGCCTACTCATCCCGCTGGAGCTCCGGAGCGGAATCCCAGCTCCCGCAGGCGCTGGATGTCGACGAGAGGCCGCACTTCTCCCCCTTCCCCCCCGGGCCCCTGGGCACCAGCACCGCACCCATGACCGTGAGGACCTGGCCGGCTTACTGCTTCGGGTTTATACTGACATCAGAACTGTTTGTCTGGCACGGTAAGTGTGGGGCACTGTGTTCCCCCGGGAACTGCGTGTGTGTGTGTGTTCATACACACCTGTAAACATGTGATCTAGGAGTAAACAGCTATTATTAAGTGCTCCTATTGAGTCTGACTTTTTAAATGCAGTATGGACCGTTTACATGCACACATGGTCATTATCGCCCACACTTGGGCTCTGTTACACGCTGACCCTCTCGTTCTACTCTACGGCTAGTGAAGCATAGAGAGAGGTTGGGGGGGGGGGGGGGTGTT
>JABFEB020000113.1:4153534-4164463 GCA_019775895.2 Stomatorhinus ivindoensis
ATGCATGAACTGTTTTAAGAAACACACTTCTATTCTTGAGAATGTTCAGCATGTTTCATGAAATGTGCCAAAGCAATCTGCAGAACCAACTGTTTGCCAAAAGTATCGCCGTAAGCCTCTGCTTTCAGCTTTGGGGTCAGTAATAGAAACCTAGCAGCACTGAGTTATGCGGAATTGACATTGTTATGTTATAAAACCAATGAAGTTACACAGGTTTGACACTATGTTATGCTATTTCCAGCTGTGGTAAGACAACAGCCAGAGGAAAGCAGCTTATCCAGTATTGTTCACCGGGCATGAATTCCCCAGTAATCTCCCCAGAGATGGCCCCACAGATGCCTTCCATCATTAGTCTGGCCTGCAGATTATTTTCTTCTACCTTTAGAATTTCCTGTCTCCAGTAAAAGTACTTCTGCTCACCACCTGTCAATCTGCCTTTCTGTTCTCGCAGCCGCCTCAGGAATTGCTCTGACCAGTGGCTGTGCAACATCTCGGCACTGCCAACAGCAGGAGCTTCCAGGCATGCGCATCTACTGCTGTGATTCGGACCTCTGCAATGGCGCCCCCTACAGGCGTGGGGGCACACTGCACTGCCTGTGCACGGTTCTTGGCTTGCTGTTGCTGTGGCTGCAGCAGTGAGACTACTGCTGACTGACTAAGGTGTGCGTGAAAAATAGCCCAGGTCACCACTACTTTACTGTCACCCTCTGGGCTCCACCATTTAATCAAAAAGTTAATAACAAATACTAGTCAACAGTACATTTTTGTACTTTTCTCTGTTTACATGCGGTCTGCTTATAATTGCTTGCCTAAAAGATCTCCAGATATCAATCTGAAAATCAAGAATAAGATCTATTAACTATCTATTAAAGTGTCACTCGATTGCTTTGGAGCATTTTCCAAATGAGAGTTAACATTTGCAAAACAACAAGTTTAATCCCCAACACCATAATGTCGCCTTTGCGACACATGAACATCATTTCTCATTGTTTCACTCATATTTCCAAACGTTTTAGTGCACGTATACAATTGGTTTTGTACAATTGTCATCATTTGGCACAATTTTCAGTTGCTTTAATCTTGTTGGTCGAAATAGATTATGCAGTTTCCCATTGTGATAACTGTGCACCCAAAACTATATATATGTGATCACCGTGTTAGTCACCACATGCAAAGTTAACCAAGCTATCAAAATAATTAAAAAATGTATTCCATAAATTGCAGCGATTTCACATTGTTGTGTTTTTGGTTGCAGCAGCACCTGATTTTATCATTGTTCATGTATTGCCATTTTGCTCTTTGACTGTGTGACTGATTTGTTTACTATTGTATTGTGTTTTGACAATATATCTAAGCATTATGACTCTCATGGTTAAAACGATAGTGCCACCAAAATAAAAAGTACAGACTAAACCATAGATAGAATAATTTACTTTTGAGACACAAGTTATTTTTCTTGGGTAAGTTACAGCCTTTTGCAGCTAAACCATAGTGTTGTGCTGTATGCATGAACTGTTTTGAGAAATGCTCTAATAGCTCTGAGGATGTTAAGTATGTTTCATGAAATAATACCGGTTTTTCATAGTTTTTAGTGAATAAAGATCATCATCATCTTTACGCAGCTTGATAACACTGGTGAAGGGTTGCAGTGGCTACAGACGTTAGCATGTTCTGGGTGATCTCCAGATCTTCCCAAGCCAGTTGGGAGATATAATCCCCCCAGTGTGTCTTGGGCATGCCATGCCCCCCAGCCACCTGCTGGGACATACCCTGAACAGCTTGCTTGGGAGTCGACCAGGTGGGATCCCGATAAGATGCCCAGACTGCTTCAGCTCCTCCGGATGTTTCCTTCGGACCTCCAAAGCCCTCCCCCTGTCACGGAGCATCGGCCCGGCAGCAGAGAAACCACGTTTCAGCTGCTTGTACTCGTGAACTTGTTCTTTTGAGGTCTACGCACACTTCATGCCCATTGGTGAGGATCTGAGTGCAGACTGCCCAGTAAACCACAGCATTTGTCTTTTAACTTCGCTCCCGGTTGACCACCGTGGACCCACTCAGTCCCTGAAAAATTGCAGCCACCAAACTCATTCGCCTGTCATCCTATTACTGGCTCTTGTGAACACCATCATGGTGTCTTCACTAACACCCGACTCTCATTTCTGGCATTTGTGAACACCTGACTCCCCGTCACCTGAATGGAGCAATCACACCATTCCCGGAAAAGCACCATGGCCTTAGATCTGGAAGTGCTACAGTTGAGCCTTGATATCCTGTCCATAAAAATCTCAAAAGAGGACTGCAGTTTGCTCGTGTTTGTTAAAGGAACAGTTTTCCCCAAAACTAAAAAAAAAAGGTATCGTATCACGGAGCAGAAGATATCTCCGGGTGCTTGTACTCGTATCTTCTCCTCAGTGATACGATTGGTGTATGGAGTTCAGTAGGAGAAAATAGTCCCTACATTAAACTGCTCACCACAAAATCTGTGGATTATCTTCAATAACCGTGTCATGGTATCTAGTAAGAGACATTGCTGTTGAATTTTTCAAATGTTCTTTTTTTTGGGTGTTTTAAACATCACAGAAAGAATGCCATTTGCTCCCATTATATCTGAGAGAAGGCCGACATTTTCACGTCCAATATCTCCAAAACTAAGCAATTTCCAGGAAAACAGACGGATAGTTAGCACGGAAGTCCCACTGAAGTCCCATATCTTTTATCAGTTTTGGGGTGAACTGCCCCTGAAATGTTTGTTAGGACTCCACTAGTACCATTTCAATATTTACTTTGAAAATAGTTAAGCAACCCTGGAAGTCACATACAAAGGTTTGACATGGCACCTCTTATTTGCAGTGAAAGTAAATAGACCAAAGTGTGCAGCTGGCTGAAGGGTGGAGGGCACGGAAAGTGCGGCGTGGCGGGTCGTGGGGGTCATTCTCCCGAACAGCAGACTTTGTTTCTTTATTAGCCAGGCCAGCATGTGCCCTGCACATGGAAACGCAAGCCTCCATTGATCAAAGTGTGTCTGATATGCTTTTTTTTCTTCTTTTTTTGTGAACTAGTAATTTATGTGCTGTGAGGGCTTGTGTTTTGGTTGGGTAGTAAAATCTGGGCTTAATGGCGTCTCTCTGCCTTTTTAATGCATGTAGCGTTTTCTTGAAACCATTTTCGATGTGACTAATTAATTTGAGATCCAGCAAAGGAGAAAATGATCATTAGGACACAGAAGAAAGGCGGTGATACAGTAAAGAATGGGCATTGAGTGGTAGTCCACATTTTTATTCAGCAAAATTAATGTTCCTGTGGGAGAGGTAAGGACTGATTGAATCTGGGCCACAATGGGATGACTTGGTTATTTCTTCTCACTAGAAAAAGCATAAAAATTGCATATTTAACTCTGACATGCAAAACCCCGCTACCCTGATTTTAAAGATCAGCAGGAGGTAACTCAGGTCAGGTCGAGATCAAGAGATCAAACCGCCAGTGCGTGAAGATTACTGATTACTGGCTGAATACACAGCCGGGGGTGCAGTCAGCTTTCAGATCTGCCGGAGGAAGGGGCCAAATGCTCTCACCACAGCAGCAATGAAATATCACAAAAGCAGAAAGCAGACCGCAAGCTAATAACTCAAGAAATGTATAGATCAGTCAGTAACACTTTACTTAAAGTAGTCGTCATAATGCATTATAATGGATTATGAAGGTATTTATAGGGTATTATAGAACTTCAAAGAGCATTCATAATGCATAATAAACATAACTATTATGTGTTATGCCTCTTTATAAATCGTGATAGCTATGTTTATAATACTTTATGAATTAAATGACGTTATAATGCATTGCTAGGTACCCATCATGCATTATACATGAGTGCTTTAAGAAAAGTGTTACCAATCAGTCTATTTGCCATATTCAGGTGGAGTCTGAAGAGCCACTTACAGTATTTTTGTGAAATGTAATTAGTTTCCTGTTAATTTAACACAAATGGTTACTTATGTCCTGGGTAGGATGCTCCCTGTCTTGTACTTTCAGAGCATTCTGGGATAGGCCCTGTACTAGATACTGTAAGTAGTTATGGAGGATTTATGGATGGACAAATGGATGGATGAGTGGCATTTAGCAGCAGTGAAGTGCAGAGCTTACAATCTCACTCTTTTCCCCCGAACTGGAGCTGCCACGTGTTCAGCAATTTACTTGAGCAATTTGTGCTCCAGCAATCCGGCGAGGCAATCGAGAGCGCTGCCATTTTCTGCGGCAATCGAGAGCTCAGCGAATCGCAGGCTTTCATGTCGCATCTTCTGTGGATTTCAGCCTTTCATGTTCTGAAAAAACTGACAGGTGTTCAGCGGCAAATGGAACAGGAGGCTCTTGGCATTAGATTCCGAGTCTTTAAAGCAGTGCTGGCCTTGTAACGGCAGACATAAGGTGCTGGGCTCTGTTTCCTGTCTGAACAGCCTCTGTACCGCAGTTGGCTGAAAGACAGCAGGAATTCTGAAGCGAAACATTTAAAACACCCTGCTTTTAGGTGTGCTACCCAGGGCTGCATCAGTAAAATCATCTCCCCCGTGCGCCCCTCCTGTCATTAAGTCATGTCTAGTTTTCTCCTTGGTAAAATCCATCCACACAGACTGCCTCCTGTCTCACCATCACCCATAGCTTGGGGTTCGTGAGGCTTTTCCTTATCTATTATGGGATAGACGCCCAGTATGGCAGCCTTGGGCACCGTCAAACCCTATACGCTGATTTTAAGTGGCTGCCATTTTGGAATAGAAAGCAAGGCTGAGGTGGGATTCGCCTCATGTTGAAACCTGAAAGTAACATTACAGTCAAACAATAATGGCTTGTAAACATGATTCAGTTATCCACACCTGAGCAATTTTTAATAACACATTTGCTGTGTTCTACTCTAAAAACCTTCCGTACAGCAAATGTTAACTCAGCTAAGTGCTGCTTATTATTTGGGGCAGATTCTCCATATTAATTCCATAATTTTAAAATAGCCCTAATTTTAAAAAACAATAACAAACATTAAGATTGCTGAGCTTATGTTGGTAACGTAATAAGAACTCAACAGGCTGCACCTGTAGCGGTGAAGTGTGAACTATGACAATTAAATCCTAAAAAATAAACATAAGGATAAATCAAATCTGCTTGTCAAATTGTGGATGGATGCAAATGTCCATAGAGTGACAAAAAGGTGGCGTCTGGAGGAACGTTTCCCAAGACCTGCCTTTAGCTAATTACACAGTTGGAATCGTTTCTGTTGCTTATGGGAAACGTACCCTGGACAATTTTGCTGGGCGTAAATATGTTGATATGTTTTTATGTTTAAAGTCCTGAAATAAGGTCTAACGTCTCTCTTTATTTTAGCAATCCCCTGGCAATAGATGTCAGGCATACTTGAAAATCAATCAAAACACATTTGGTCACATTCTCATCTTTGATACAGCCTGATACACAACAAAATATCATACTAGCTTCAGCACTCCTTACTTCTGGAATTCTTCCCACTTCAACCTCATCTTCACACAGGAAATTTTAAAAATGGCGACTGGTGTGATATAAGTGGATTTGGCTGCTAGCCGGCTGTGGTGGAGTGGGGTCACAGTCATTATTGCCATTCGGTCCCAGCTGAGCTTCAGTCAGTCACGGGGGGTTAGTAACAGAATCAGCAGGTGTCATCACCTCCCCCCCTTCCTCGCCTGTGTCTTTGCATGGCTCCACTTGTTTGATATGTGTTCTTCAGCACATGAACAGCCCTAAGCATAGACACAATGAAGCCAGCAATCCAGGAGCCCCCCCGCAAAAAAAGTCAAAAGCCACAGTGGTAAATTGCATAGAAATGGTCATATAAAAAGTGAAATTTCAGTCTTGTAGTACAACAAAAGCGTAATAAATGGAATATAAGATCTTTAAACATGACAAATTGAAATATGGACATAGGACATAACACAGAGATATACAGTTGTGCAAATGAGAAGTCAAATTGAATGAGCAGGAATGAGCTAATGAGGAAGAGTGTGAGAGAGGAAGAGATGAAAGTGCTGATCTTACTGGCAGGTACACCTACTTCTGAGTACAGAAGGGGTCTGACACCCAGCTGCGAGTCATGGCTTCCTGGTGTCCTGTAGGGCCCTTAATTATTTAACCCTTTGAAGCTTGCTTTAGCCGCTCACCAAGGACTCGCTTCATTTTCCTTTTGGTTAGATGACGTTTGTGTATTGCCCTCTGTTCCTGCTGGAACATTAAACTGCTTTGAGCTGGTGAACCAAAGAAAGGCTTAATGTTGTGAGTTTATTACAGCATGTTATGGGAAAAACGTGCTACCGTGCTGCGTTCGCTAGCTGGGTTTGCTAGCATGAGTAGTGGGGTTTGCTTGCCTGTGCACCAGGGTCTGGGGTTGCCAACCTATGCAGGAGGAGTCGGATTTCCTAACCTTTGCACGAGAGGCCAGGGGTGCTAGCCTGTGCACTAGGAGTTGGGTTGACTTGCATGTGCACGAGAAGTTTGGTTTACTAACCTGTACACAAGGAGCCAGATTTCCTAGCGTGTGCATGAGGGGCTGGGTATGCTAGCATGTGCATGAGGAGCCAGGTTTCCTAGCGTGTGCATGAGGGGCTGGGTATGCTAGCATGTGCATGAGGAGCCAGGTTTCCTAGCGTGTGCATGAGGGGCTGGGTATGCTAGCATGTGCATGAGGAGCCAGGTTTCCTAGCGTGTGCATGAGGCCCTGGGTTTGCTAAGCCTGTTATTCGTTACCCCCAGCAAGCGCAAGCTGGGGCCCTGAGCCCTAACCACTTAAGGGTCATGACCCCACCAAGCCCAGTTACCCCTCCTTCATCAAATCAAAGTGAAGTTTGTGCCATAGCTGCACGCAGGTCCTCTCTGTATGTTACACATACAGTGACAGATTACAGGCTTGACAAACAGGAGCGTTCTCAGCTCCCGCCTGCTGCTCACTGGATTCTGGCTCCTCAGTGATGAATGTCTAAGTCATGCTTTTCCCCTGAAGTGACCCCGAATTGCAATGAGTCATTTTTTAATTGTTTGCCTCAACAACGTCAAACTTTCTAAACATTTGATACCAGTTTTGTTTACTGAACATTACCCTTAACTGATGTACATATTATACTGAATATAATATTTGTTACGAACAATCCATCCATTGTTTGCTGTCCTAGAATGATCTATAAGATAAATTTCAGATTTCCCTCCTTTCTGCTTCAGTTACAGAGGGTGCACGCTGAAGCCGCGCCGTATTCAGCAACGCTCTTGGCTTTGCATAAACGTACATCGCTCATGGCAGACTGTATGACAATGAGAGGTCGGGTGTCACTCTACAGTCCCCTTTCATCACGGACACTTGGCTGAAACAGAAGGAGAAGTGAAGCCCTCAGGTGTTAAGTGATTCAAAAATGGAATAAAAGTGGCAATTAAAGAACAGACTCAGCCACTCTCTCCTAGAGAACTGGGAGTCTTCAGTACTTATTCTGTGATGTTATTACACCCTCACCCTCCTGAGAGCCCAGAAATGATTGCTCCAGCAGTAACAACACCCCCAAGGGCTGTTTTAATGATATTGCTGCCAGAGGGATGGAAGCTGCAGTTGCGTGTGATGTACATTAGATGGCGACATTTCCCAACAGGTGGGGCACCAGGGCCGTTAGCGCAGCAGGCACAGGGAATCGGCAGCAGTGTGGCTGAGCATTGGGACCCCTGCAGCCAGGACAGCCGTGTTTTAACTCCTTACCTCTTAGAGCCAAGGAGAGGGCCAGGGGTCAGGGGTCAACGGGAAGTGTGTCCGGCAAAGATTCTGGACCCCAAAATGGCCCCAGAGGACAATCGGATGTGAAAACGGGCTTGGGAGCGGCAATCCAGCTCCAACTCTCAAAATGCCTCCATCCCAGGGCTGTCTGGTTTTACTACCCAGCACTTAGTGCCTGTAACTTTTCTGGAAAGCAATGATTTTTCCACTTCACCTTAGAGAAACAAAAGCAAACTCATGAATATGTGTAATACCATGCGCTGACACGTACTTCTTCCAGACCAGGAAATTTCCCTCATCTGTCAGTCCTGCTTTTATTATATCTGCGGTCAACGTGTGTCAGATCCCATGTAATGGACTGTCATTCTGAGCACAGGCTGAGGGCCATCTGTTTTGCACATGCTCGCCTCCTGCTGGCTTGAAGGACAGCATGCATATCTACAGGTTTGTCTCATAGTCCATCCTCGCTGCAGATTCCAGGCTGGTGGATGCTGTACTGGAAACAGAGGCATTTTTGATGCTGGTGCTCTCCACTTCAGGGAGATTTCCGAGGGATCGATGTGGATTTCTTTTTGTTTTCCGCTGATGTGGATGCCTGAATATTTCCACATCTGTCACATCACTCAGCCAACCTCCGACGACCTTCGCTTTGTACTTTTTTGAGCTTCTTGCTCATTGTGTGCATGCAAAGAATCTGTGGTTTGTTCAAAGAGGATTTTGCAGGCCCTTTCTGCTGTTCAACAATAGATACAGTGTAAAGTAAGCGTTTCGTAGTGCAATTTGTGGCAAATGGGAAAATTACTTTAAATACATACTTGTAAGTTAAGAGGGTGCAAGCAAGTTGATCTGAAGGATATAGTTCAGGGATATTCAAATCACAATCTTCAAGGGTTGAGTCCGGCTGTTTTCCCAGCTTTCCTGTACCTGTGAGCCAGGTGTGAAGCCTCTGACCAATCAGAATCAGTAATTATTACACTAACTACCTGGGAGAAGTGAAAACAAGGCCTGGATTTGGAACCAAGGTCCAGATTTCAAGAATTAATCTAACATGCATGAAGGCTAATAGTAATTTCTACAATATGATGTCAGGATGAAATATGATCAAAGGACAAGATGAAATATGAGCCAGGCAGGTTGTAAAAGATTCTTAGCGCTGGTTGGCTTCTCTGAGAGGCATGGTCTGTTTAAGAAGGAAGCTACCAGTATCCTGGACAACAAGCCAGATGGTGTCAGACATAAATAAGTAAGTATACGCTCTAAAGATTCATCCATCCATCCATCCATCCATCCATCCATCATCTAACAGCTTATCCTGGTCAAGATGGCTGAGGGGCCTGGAACCTCCCTGTAAACCAGGGGTCTCCAGCTCCGGTCCTGGAGAGCTACTATCCAGTCGGTTTTCTGTCCCACTTGGCTTCTGATGAGCCACACCTGGCCCTGGTATTTAGGGCATATAGCTACGAAATGCTTTTATTACTGATCAGGTAATAATATTATGAGTTTAAACCCTTCTTGAAATTTTGTCCCCCCCCCCCACTTCTGTTGTCCAAATTTTCCAAGTTTATCAAATTTCAAAAGGACCTTCGCAGGAGCCTCGACCAAATGTATTTCTGGATCCAGACTTGGTAGACGAATGTATTTCTGGATCCAGACTTGGTAGACGAATGTGAGTGGCATGCTTTGGCGTAGAGATGGGGGGGCGGTTTGTATGTGGGGGGAGAGGCTGGAATAGAGGCAGAGGATGTAGAGAGGCGGGAAAAGAGGGAGAGGATGTAGAGAGGCGGGAATAGAGGCAGAGGATGTAGAGAGGCTGGAAAAGAGGGAGAGGATGTAGAGAGGCGGGAATAGAGGGAGAGGATGTAGAGAGGCGGGAAAAGAGGGAGAGGATGTAGAGAGGCGGGAAAAGAGGGAGAGGATGTAGAGAGGCGGGAATAGAGGGAGAGGATGTAGAGAGGTGGGAATAGAGGGAGCACTCATTAATGTTTCATTTATTTATGTACGAGGCACAGAGAAGCTCAGCGAGACGCTGTGACTCCTCCATTACGGTCCTCTGGGACGCGTATAAATCACAATGACATGTGTGCAAAGTATCAGTGTGGGGGGGGGGCAATAAACTCTTCATGTTGCTGTGCCCCAGGACACCAGCGCCATCACCCAGGTCCTTTGCGATCTAATCGCTTTAACGTATGGCCCATGATTGTTTTCCATTTCTTTTGACATGCTGAGTGTTAGTGTAGCCGATGGCCTGCCGTGGCGTCGGGCTCGGTCTCCGTGACGACCCGCGGAAGGTGGAACCGGAGCCCCGGGCCGTCTTGTGTTCGGCAAGACAGGGAGTTGTTGGAACAAGCGAGCGGCCAGACGTTGACGGCCGTTTCCAGGAAGCTCCTTGCTTCCCGATGCTTGCCAGAAGTCCGGGTTACGTGCCGACAGTTTAAATAATTTGTTTGTTCTGCGAAAATAGAAAGCTGATTAAGAGAGTTGTAGTCTGTCGCCATGTTCCTCTATGAAAGTGCTATGGAGACAAATAACATTTCGATAGCAAAATGCAGATTTTACCCCATCATTTGCTAATATTTAGTTTCTTTACACTATTGGTGTGTGTGTGTGTGTGTGTGTGTGTATATATATATATATATATATATATATATATATATATATATACATACAATGACAACCTTAACTTGGTGTGTGTGTGTGTGTGTATATATATATATATATATACATACAATGACAACCTTAACCCCTAAGTAACCAATCAAAAAAGTATTTTGGCTATTTGAGGTTTTTGATTGGAGTCACAGATTTTCATGAAATTGAATGTCATGTTAACCCTGTGCTGTTGGACGGTAGGAGGATGTCCATTTACCAGCTGGAGATCCACATGGACATGGGATTAGCACCCGCCGTTCCCAGAGGCGTGAGGCGACAGTGGTGCTCACTGAGCCACTGTGTCCCCTCACCCCCCCCACGCTTCTGTTAAATGGCCCACTTTATTTAAGCATGCGAATTTGCTGTAACCCACATACAGGAGTACAACAGATGAATCCCTGGGTGCTAGGCCAGCATATATTCCCCCCCCCCCGCCCAGGCATGGTCACTCAGAATAGCCCTCTGCTTCTTCCTCCAAGGCGACCTCCACCCTGAAGAGAGATAATGCACTGACCCAT
>JABFEB020000113.1:4193615-4204312 GCA_019775895.2 Stomatorhinus ivindoensis
TAAGGCACACCTGTGCAATATTGATGCTGTCCAATCAGCACCTTGATATGCCACACCTGTGAGGTGGGATGGATTATTTTAGCGGAGGAGAAGTTCTCACTAACACAGATTTCGACAGATTTGTGAACAATATTTGAGAGAAATGGGTATTTTGTGTATGTAGAAACATTTTCAGAGGTTTGAGTTCAGCTCATAAAAAATGGGAGCAAAAACAACAGTGTTGCGTTTATATTTTTGTTCAGTGTAGATAGACAGACAGACAGATAATTTTGATCCCATTCATAATCAGTAACCAGCAACAGAAAATGGGCCCACAGACTCAAGTGACCACGGAAAAGTGGCTAAACATAAACAGCAATTCAGCAATAAGTAGCGGCGACAGACTATTCCTTTATATTTAAAAATAAAATCATGCTTTGAGATCCTGACATACACTAGCCTTCGTGTATGTTTTTCTTTGACAAGCATATCTGTAAACATTTATGACCACAATTTGGACAGGCAATGGCGGGAGGAGCGTAACGCATCCAAGCCAATCGTCACAGCGCTCTGATGCCTTGCCGAACGGAAGCACAATTTCTCCCTGAGCCCAGACGTAAGTTCGGAAAAAAAGACAAAAGCCGCTGATATAAAAGAGCACTTCAATAACTTACCTAAAGCTCCTGCTAATGGCTGGTCTGAAGTGCGGAGGAATCAATAGCGTGTATCTCTCCCGTAGATCTTGGCCTTTCAAAGGGAGAGGATGTTTTTTTCCAAACCAAAGCACTGCAAAATGTTGCTCTGCTTAGGAAACACTAATGCATTAGGAAGTATTTGCAATTTTTTTCTAAATGGGCTAAATAAAATTCCCATGAAACAATTTCTTGGAACTGAAGGATGAACAAAAATAAAAGAAACATTTTATTTACTACGGCTGCTAACTGTGAGGAGGGCATGTTTTACATTTCGATATTTGTTATTTGCAAATATCCTTAAAAACTGAGCTTTCTTTCCACACACCTCAGAGTTCTACGTACATAAGGGAGACTGCAGTTTTGCAGTTTTGAATAGAAAGCCAAAGAGTAGGTTTACAACACCAACAAGAACAATAAAAATAATAATAAATTGCATTTATATAGTGCCTTTCACAAACCCTAAGGTCACTTTCCAAAGGATAAAAAAAATCATTAAATATTCTGACAGAGTTTAAAATTGTTAAATTACCATTTAAAAGCAAAAAAAAAATCAAAATGCTTGAGAAAAGCATGTTATATTAAAGTCATTTTGTATTATAATGTTTAGGTCTGCCTTGTGTTGACTCGATAACACAGAAGGGATAGATGCCATACGTGCTCCTTCGGCCGGCCGCCTGATTTCTGTGGACTTTCCCGGAAGGAACCTCAGCTGTCTTCGTCTGAAATCAGCCCTTAAGGGGCCATCTGTTGCTCATCAACTGCGTACGCAGCCTCCGCACGATTCTAGGAATCGCTGTTGTCGCACATCTGGATGCGGCGCTTAAAACGGAGTGGCGGCCCTTGTTTACTTCCAGTCCATTGCAAAACACGTCCTTCGCAAGAAGACCACGCTCTCTGTGAGAAGATCATGTCCTCTGCTTCGGCTTATTTGGAAAGACCATCATGGCCGCTGGAAGTGGTGTCTATGCGCATTTCAATATCCTTGCCGGGATGCAGTATAATTTTAATGCAGTATAAAGTCATTTTAATGCAATTTACCAATACAGAAACATTTAATGATATATTTTGCTTGGCATGAATTAAGTAGTGTCATACTAAACATCCATCCATCCATTTTATGTATCTGCCATATAACCTGGGGCTGAAAGGGCAGTCGTTGTTTTCTATGGTGAAAAAATGCAGTATTTCATCTGACTGCTTGAATTTGTTTAAGTCTCATTGGGACTATGGGTAAGAGCAGATTAACAGACCATTATAAGAGCTCTTCCTACCAACCGCCTTCTATGAGTTTTTGATACCGTTCTTTAGTATCCTCATTGTATATTAAAGACGTCACTCACTCTTGCTCAATGGCTCATTTGTACGGCCCAGTCATGGGTGCAGTTGCATTGAGTGGCTGGGAACCGAATGAGGCCTCGGTCAGGGTCGACTCTACAATGTCAGAGGAAGTGAGGTCGACCCCCTCATTTATCTCGCCAGCACCAGGGACGGCGATTTAGTAAATGGCCTCAGTTATAGATTGCAATATTCAGCACTGTACTGTATATAGTGCATAATGACCGTTTTGGGGCACTAGATTTATGACAGAATCTCAACAAATCAAAATGATTTTCCAATAAAATCTCAGGTGCATGTCTTTGCATTTCAGAGACATGGATGCTGGACAGTCTGAAAAGTTACTGCGTAGACAGAAGGAAAATAAGGCGGTGGGGAGCTGAGACGTGGGGGCCCACGTGCTGTGCCATGGAGCAGACCTGTGGAGAGGTTTTGTGGAGCTTCTCGAGGTCCTAAACATATGGATATGTGATATGTCTGTCAAACCTTTTTTTGTATTTAATACATATCACTGCCTAACAGTGACAGAGAGGCTTTGATATCGTCTGTTGTATAAATTTATCAGGAATGTCCATTCCATAATAGTCATGAGTGGCTTTCAGAATTATCCTGCATTTTTTGTGCATTTCAAAAGAGGTTTATATATTTTCTTCTCTATATAACTTTGAGGCACCGTCTTCTATGGATAAAACACTTCAATTATAGACCTTGTTAACATATAAAAGAAAATACCAACTGTCTGTCATTGAAATCCCCAGACACTGCTTTATGGTGGGCTTCTTAATAGACTGTGAAGAACAGTTAGTAAGCTGTGTTAAAGGAATATAAATCCCAGAGCGATGTTGCTGTCCTTGAAGGTGCCAGACTCTTGAGTAAGTCCCCCTTATTTCATTCCGCAATGCTTTCATTATTACTTTCCAGAGCATGAGAGCCAACATTTCTTAATATGTGGAGTCGGGAGTTCTCAACAGATTGATCTGCAACAGGGGACAGCCTTTTGTTTAAGGACTCTATGTGGTAAAACGCTGTGGTGTGAAGCCTTATTTAGGTGCCCAGAGAAGCTCTCTGTTCTGCAGTAGCTGCCTGAGAGTGAGGACTAACCTGCTGGCCACCCGCTGGTGGTGGGTTTCACGTGCTTGTGGACGAACATGGATCCCTTCTACCTTGACATTCACATGGGTGAGTCTTACTTTTTTTATTTATTCAACTGGAGCTCAGAAGGTGCCTCACATTCAGTGTGAATATTATATTTTATACACATATTCCGCACTGTAGTTGATCGTTATCGGAGCTGTGGATGGTGAATGATGGGAATGTGTGATATTTTCGGCAAATAGACTAAGGTGTTTTCTTCACATGACAAGGGCAAAGATATTCAGAGTAAGTACATTAGTAAATCACCATTAGTAAGACACCATTTTCACGAAATGTGGCACTATGAATCTGTATATCAGCACGTTGGCACGCGGGCAGAGGTATGTTGACTTGAGCTTTATTATAACCGTGGATTTCAAACATTGGGGAAAATAAGACAGAAAAAAATGGAATTTGATCATATCACTAAATTAGGTTTTGGCAAGAAGAGGTTTCTCACTGCTGGGGCCGACTTGTGTGTTTGTTAAGCAGGGTTTCCAGTATTGATTTTGCAATGGGTCTGGCAGAAGACCCCGGAATGCAAGCCTGTTGCAAAAACTGGAGCGTTTTCGGAGGTCGGAGTCGATGACCTCGCTCCCCCATCCCCGCCTCAGGCGGTGGGGTGCCCATCTCGTGTCGCATCTGCCCCGTCTCAAACAGAGATGCCCCGCACAACAACAGCACCGAATGGCCCGTGCGGGATATTCTGATGAGAGCCAAACACCATCGTGTACAATGGAAGACGCAGCGAAATACCAGCACATATGCAGGTCAGATCACAGCACGCCTCAATCAATCAGAATAAGCAAAACAACTCCGCGAGTAAAATCCTGCTGATTCCCATGCTCGTATTCTACACGGGCTGTATTTGGGCAGGGTGTGGTCAGCCCTGCCAAAAATCATCTGGACGCCACATCAACATCTGCATGGAAATTGGTCTCCCTGCATCTGCGGTTCAACAGCGGTGCTAATCCCTGTCTGCTTCCTCTCCGTCTGCTGATGTCTTGTTAAGGTGCATCATCTTCAGTCCTCGAACGTAAAATTTTTCAACTACACCGAGCAAAAAGAAATGACAGGGAGGGAAGCGTACAGCTCTCTCTCTCTCTCTCTCTCTCTTTCTCTCTCTCACTCCTTACTCTTGGTAGAACAGGGCTCTGCTGTTATCGATCTGCCAAACGCTGAGCATTAATGAGGCTCGACAGCCATGCCGGGGATGGGGGCCGATTCAGCGTCCAACGTGTGCGGAGAAGAGCCGGCGCTGAGTCCCCCATGCACCAGCGCTCCGGGGCAGGGGCTGCAGAACGCACACTGAGCGGGGACAGGTGTTTGCCTTCCCCCTTCCATCGCAGTTATTTATAGGGTTCCGGTGTAGTGCAGTAAAATCCTCCTCCATCCTCCCCTCTCTCTTGCCCCCCTTTTTTTTTGGTCATTTCTGCCACAGACTGGATGCAGGAAATTAAAGGGACCCTCGATTTGTTTGTCTTGCCGAAGCTAATGAGCGACCTTGGCAGGGAACATTCCCTGGGATCTTTTTAAGATCCCCAAAGCCTGCATCACCTCCAGAGGTGTCCTTGAACGATGCATGCGACTCCCGCGTCTATTGGTAGAGTCGACTTATTAAAGAGAAAATTCAGAGGAAATCAGAGGCACATGTGAATATTCATTTTATCTCTGCACGTTTTAAATTTTCTGGGAGATATTCTTTTTTAAGAATCTTTGTAAAAGGTGGGAGATATTTCAGAAAAATTGTTCCCGTTGCAAGTATTGGTTAGTGACCCACAAGCTTTTATTGGGCAAGTGAAGACTTGCAACTGAAAACTACAGTATACACTGGATTTGCTTTGAAAGACAAGATTGACGGGTAACCTTCACAGGCAAGTCCAAGGAGCCCAGAGTTCAATTTAGCTTAATTAGTTAACACAACTACCTGTCAAACGTCTGTGACTTAAAAAATTTTTTTTTTGGCCTGAGTAAAGTTAGTGGTTTTTAATATGGCTTTTTTAAAATGTATTTTTTACTGCTATAAAGATACAAGTACAGCTGTCATGTGGGACAAAAGAGAAGTATTGGGGATGGGTGTCGAGAGAAGTGCGTGGTTGTTATTAAATATAATTCCTGTATCCTGTTTTACTCCTGCAACTTCATTACTGATGTTGTTTCTGATCCGGCTCTGTCATCTGCTGGCTGCTTTATCAGAGTCGCGAAAGCTTGGCAATGCACAATAAATAAAGGAGAGGATTTGGCGTTATGGGACAGCTCAGGAGATCTGGGGGGGGAGTGATAGGGACTAATAGAAAAGGCTTTCTGTTTTTACAGTCTAAGCAGCTGCGATTATTATTGACAGCACACGATTCCGTTCTTCCCAAACTAAGAGTAATGCTTCCCCGCTGAGCCTTCTGACATAACTTGTCTAGGACTGAGACATTTTCCTGTCCAAGCCAGCCTGTTAAATCACCGGTGTTCCCCGAAGGCTGTTTGTCCTCATGAATATTTATCGCAATAACACGATGTCTGGGGAGGACTAAAGCTGAGTTCAACACAGCAGCTACAACACAAGGGAGACGAAAATTATGCTTCTAGAACAGTGAGCTCTTGTGAGCATGCCGTTACATGAGGACTTAAGAAGAGAAAAATAACATTTCCATCTGGTTTCCCTCCCACATCTGTACCCCACACCTTTTCTATCTATTCTAAAAATATTTTCTAGATAGATAGATAGATCGATAGATAGATAATGTACTGTCACAGTTCTATGCTGCTACTGTTCAGTGCTGCTATTTTATTTATTACCATTGATTTCATACTCAGGCACCATGTATATATAGTCTAAAACCCAGCCCTGTGTTTTTGCACATTTTTTTTCACGGCTGTGAATCCCTCCTCTTGCTGTCACTGGCTGTCTGTACGTCGCGCTGCGTTCCCTGGAGAGAGCTATCTCATGCCGGTGTGTACTCGTATAAGGATGGTATGACAATAAAGCCCACTAGGCTTGACTCGACTTGACGCAGGGTGTCATTATGTGTTTTTAAACGCTCCCTTGGCATGTGTTATGGCTGGGGGTGGCGACAGGATTGTTGGGAGGAGATATTAAAGTGCCTGGTGGCAGCAGGAAGCGTTTCTTAGCACGCTGTGGTAGAACTTTTCTGCATGTTTGAAAGCTTTGCTGTACTTTCTCTACAGTTCGCCGTACTTTTCTCCACACCTCTTTGCAGTCACACACCTGCCCCCCCCCCCCACCCCTCCCACCCAGTGGTTGTGTCGCGTCAATGTTGCAGAAATATCTGATAAGCTGACCCAGGCTAGCCAATTTTACTGTTTTGTGCCATTATTACAGATTCCGCTACCATGCACACCTTGCTTTTAGCAAGCAAGCCCACTCTTTTTTTCAGTAATGTTAGAATGCCCAAGGGAGTTGGGCAGCCGGTTGACCTTTGACCCCCAGAGGTTTTTGGGAATTTTTCCTCTCCCCTGTTGTCATCTGACTTTCTTTCATTTCTGTGTTTTCTTTACCCTGTTTTTATATTAACCTGTGTTAATGATGTCGTAATGTATCACAATATACACATATAACACACCTAGGGTGACCAGATAATCCATGTCAGGGAGGACACTTTGAGCTACTTCGGGTTTTACAAACTACTTTCAAACTGAAAAGCCCCTGTGCTCAGCTAAATAGTTCAGTTCTTCTTGTGCTTTGACTGGTTTGTTTCCTTAACATTAGTGACACATGCATGATTATAGGAGACTGACAAATCAGCACACAGCAAGAACTCAGTGCTGAAGTGAAATCCAGGTCCGTTTAATTGAAATGGTAATTTACAATTCCTGTCCTGGATTAGAGTGACATGGATTACCTGGTCACCCTAAACACACCTTGCAGCAACTCTGTTGCGAATGAAACTATATAAAAATATATTTTATTGAATCTCCCAATCAACCACCCTTAGTTCCCTGAATGACCAGGAAGATCTATGATTTTGTAAAGGGGAAACAATTATACAACGGAAGCTTAAATATGTAGAAGTATAAATATGTGAAGGTGAGCCCAAAATGTCTTGTGGAAACCAAAAAAATAAGGTCACTGCATATGTGCCGTGGTAAGGCCTACCAGTTACTGAACCCATAGATACCACAGTACTTTGTTGTAGCTTTTACTAAGAATATGGTACAAATCTGCGATTCACCTCCTGCAGTGGCCCAGGATTGCATTACGTGGGGAAGTAGTTTCTGTAAATTCCCTTTATCCATTATCTAAGGTCACCCATACCAGTGACTCTCAAACCTGTCCCTGAGACCCCGAGTTGCAGTGGAGTGCTTAATTAATTAATGGGGGTGGGGCTGACCCACTGGGTCAGGACACTGACTCTGTGATTAGAAGGTCACTGCATCCCAGTGTCGGCAGTGTCACCACTGGGACTTTGAGCGAGACCGTGAACCCGGACTGTTCCGGGAACTGACTGCCCCAACTTTCTGAAGTGTATGTCACTTTGGTTAAAAACACCTGCTGAATAATTTAACTACGCGCTTGATTAAATACAATTGGCGGTTTTAAATATGGTTTTCAATGTCTTCTTTTCTGCTGATATATAGATACAGCCATTTTGCATTTCATAAAAATAACATAGTATATATCACTAGAATTTGCTTTTTAGAGTAATGATTACTGAATATGATTTTTTTATAGGCTAGAAAGTACAAAATAATGGAATTATACATCTGTAGCTTGCAGCAGTTGTTAGATATAAATCAGCGTCTGGCACTAGCCTAGTTAATATTAACAGCTAATGGCTTATCAATGCAGAGCCGTGTACACAGTACTACCTCGAAACCAGAACGCCATTTACCATCTGTGGAGCACAATGTCAAACCCCTGTGGTCTTTGCCAACATTTCCCATCTTTGTGCAGTAAAAACAAGTCCAAGTGCTTCACTGAAGCATAGCCGGTGCTTGGCACCCCCAAGCCAGGTACGGAGATGGCCTACACAGTGAATTTGACACAAACAGGAAAAAACAAGCCTCATTTGCATGCACATATGATTCTATTCACTCTCTTATCATATCAGTGCTTTGAATTTCAATTAAGATCCGAGCAAAGCTGTGCTTTAAAATACTTCATTTTCCAAATACAGATTATATTAAGGAAATTACCTTGACACCTCAGAATAGCAGCCCATAATACTTAAATCTGGTTGTAGCTCTTTGCCAGGGTACCTTTATTGCCTTTATGATGAAAGTCCTTTTCTTTTTCTGCCAGCCTGACTGGCAAATAAATTGAAAATTGGAAGCATGTGTTGGGTTTACTTACAAAAGAAAGCTTATTGGAATCTGAATTAAACGCAGTTCCTGGAAATGTCTTTGAGCAGCGTATATGTCCTGACATTTAAGCTGTCCCGGTTTTTCTGCTCCGCTGCAACAGCGCCATTTGGGTTCCACCACACGCCAGGACACAAGGCGATGACCTCGCGACCCCAGCAGTCCCGTTCGACCGTTCTCTCCACCATCCGCCTGCCTTGAATTTAATTTCCCATCCCCATGTGTTTATCTGCCTGTTGGGTCTTCTCTCTCTTCTCTTGGAAAGGTTGCCCTGTTGTTTAGCTTCCAGAGAATCTAATATTCTTTCCATTTAACACGAGGAACCCAGTCCCACAGGAGAGGAGAGCAACTTGCTAGAGATGGGGGACAGTACTCCATAATTTAGACAGAAATGTCTATTTATTGGGGGAAATAAATAAATCCAAATTATTATTATAATTATGCTGTATATGATGAATAGGGTATACTCACCCCCCTTGACTTTTTCCCCAGTCATGCAGGTTTTCTCCTGTTATAACCTGACTTTCTGGATTCTAAGGTGCTCGAAGCTGAATTCAGTACACGTTTCTCTCTGGGTTAAACAAACCTGACCTGTGGCTGAAATTCAGGTCAAACCCCCTTGGGGAAAAGGCCAGTAGAGGTCCCAACGAGTGAATTTTGCCTTAAATTCATTAAAGATCATCGTAATTGTGTAGAAATGTTTAATTACATTGAAGCCACGTTGGATAATTGGGCCTTTATTGAAGGACAAAGCTGCAGGACCTTCAGAAGCTTCCAGTGTTTGTAACTCAGTACTTAGGATCCCTTTGTCTGAAATGGCCACCTGGAGAACAGGTGAAGCACATCACCTTCCCAGGAGGCAGGAACACACAAAGCCTTTCAGAATGTGGCCCCTTAGGGCAGGCGGGGGCCCAGCTAGACAGGGAGGGATTTCAGCTGCAGGACTGACATTAAAGCCCCTCCTGCACTGTTGTCACCTATCATCTACAAAGGTCTCATAACAGTCGACCAGGTTGCTAAAAAATCCTAGTTGAAAGAGTAATTCATTAACAGAGACTTTCAGCTGCTAATTCACATCACTTAATAACATAGGGGGAGTTTTGAAAGTGGATGGATGATGCTTGGATAAATAAATGGATGGATAAATGGATGAATTAAGGGACGCATAAATGTTGAATAAGTTTGTAAGGATTTATGTACTTGTTGCATGTTACAATTTTCCATTTCAACAACTGGTTCTCGATCATAGCCCCAAGTGGAACCTGAAACCCAGTTCAACTCAGGTTCCTTAACAAGCATAGATTTCCCCAAAAACACATTATTACCTGGATATTATATATTTGATCATCTGCATGGGGAAAACATTTTATCTAACAAGTCTCTCACTGTGGATTTTCTTGGCACAGATAGTTGAGGGGCAGAGCGCTTGAACTCTCAAGATTAGCACTGCGGTGATCTGAAGTGCCTCGTAAGAGTGTCTAATCGGTATCATTGAGCTACTGGAGAGCAGCAGACGACTGACTGGAGAGACGATTTGCATAATAAACCGGCAGGAGGAGAATTGGCGCTACGGTAACAGAGGCGACCGGCGAGTGTCCGGCCCTGGGGCGAGGCGAGCGATTAGTCACCGCTTGTTAATTAATCCGCGGCTGTCCCTCGTGGCTGTCCTGAGTCGCTGACTCAGATTAAACGCTTATATGATTTCACAGAACGCAAATGTAATCCGATCCGCCCATTGAGAGACAGGTGTGGATCCGATAAGTCGTGAGCGAGACTAAGGAGTCTCTGAGGTTTTCTGCCGAATGGCAACAACTTATCCAGGTAGGACGTCACTCTCCGTTACATGCTTCAAAATTCCAAGTTGGATTTCATCATTTTGGTTTATAGAGTTTAAGGGGAAGGGAAATAACTAACTCCTTGGTGCATGCAGTGCATAACAAGCGAGAGAAGTCCTCCAGCTTCTCTTAGGCTCATATCTTATTTTCTTCCGTTATATTTCACTTCTACAAAGTCAAAAATTAGCACATCTGCTCATCCATCCATCCATCGATCCATACATACATCCATCCATACATCCATCCATCCATCCATCCATCCATACATACATACATACATATTCTATCTGCTTATCCTGATAAGGGTTTGAAGAGGGGCTGATACCGATCCGAGGCGGCAAAGGGCATTAGGCTGGAGTGCCACTTGGACAGGATGCCAGTCTGTCTCAGGGCACATACCACACAC
>JABFEB020000113.1:4229509-4241420 GCA_019775895.2 Stomatorhinus ivindoensis
CCCCCCCCCCCCCCCCCCCCCCCCCCCCCCCCCCCCCCCCCCCCCCCCCCGCAGCTCTTTTCATACACAGCGCTATTTTCAAGCTGAGTGCATTTCTGTGTCTCCACGTGAATGAGTGACACAAACCTGCTAGGGGCAGATGTGTAGTTTTCGGACTGGGGGAGGGTGAGATCTATGGGGTGAGGGTAAGAGAGGATGGGGCGATGTGTCGCTGTTCTGAGTAGCGGAATCCAACCTAAAAGGTTCTCTCATCCCTCTCTCATTGTACAAGCGTATCTTTCCCAAAGTAATTCAGGTAAATCCCTTATGGGTGCAGCAAGAATTTCTGGAATTTCCATCACAGACCTTTGCTGACAAGCAGGCTGTAGCTAGGGCTATCTTGGGGGGCTTTAGTCCCCCAAAAATGTCCTTTAGCCTCCGCCCCCCCCCCAAATAAATGTACAGTAATTAGTTTGAATAGCATGTTCTCATTCATTTTCAGACCCTCCTAGTAAACGCTTAACCCCCCATTTCATAAATATCTAGTGACCCTCCTGGTGACAGGTCCACTTCCTTTTGACCTTCACACTGCCTCTGTCAACCTTGAATACAGCTGGGATGCGAGCCGGGCGTTTTCGGGGAACAGCGGCAAGCGTCACACGCCCTACATACGCCGTCCACCGAAACTGCACCTCCGTGAGGAAAACTGCAGCGCCTTCCACGACCCCGTTTTTGCCCTTTCGGTTTGCACACGGACAGCGTCACTCACACCAAGTCCGTCTGTTGTCATTCACATCCCAGAACTAAATTCTTTTCCAACTAAGAGATTTTGACGAGCCATAAAATGCCGCTTAATGTGGATTTGCATAAATACTAATAATTTGTCACTTTAAAATAAATCCCTGTGCTCTCGGTGGTCATCTCCACTCATGTATTCTGGCTGTCACTGCCTCATGGCTATTTCAAGATTGTTGCACTCTGACAGCTCTGCCAGTCAGTTTTTTTTATGCTCCGGGGAGGGATACAGGGGTCATACCCGCCTGATTAAAAGTTTGATTCTTGATTTTTTGAGAGCAGTTTAGAGTCTACAGCAATTTGCCCTGCGTGAGGTCACATGACAACGGACACTATTCATATCCAGACATCGGTTGTTTACGTAGAAAGAACTGTATTTCGGCCACAAGTATTCATCACTCTGGACAACAGGGGGCGCTCTGCCTGACAGACAGCAGTTAGTGTTTTCTCCCCTCTACAGCCTTCAGTTCATCTTGCAGTTCAGATCTGTCATTTTCTTTGTCTCCATCCAAACCTCCATTTGTGAGTCCCGTTCTGCGGGATGGGGTGGGTATGGAAGCCAGGTTTCGGTGCTGCCGTTCTGGGATGGAACAGGGAGACGGGGGCCCAGTTTTGGGTTCCGAGCGTGAGCCTCCCGGCTAATCTTCCCAGCTCTGTGACTCGTAGCTGAGGCCCGTGGCTCCTTTCATCTCGGATTTAAAAAATGCGCTTACGCCTCTCGCCGGCGCTCTGTCTTTATCCCGGCTTGCCCCACCCTCGCAGGTGCCTGCAGAGAACGCCGGAACGTGGCTGATTCTACCGATCAGCGACAGTTCCTCTCTCCGAAAACGTTTTGTGGAAACCGGTTGGAAGCTCGATACTTTCAAGGAGACTGTCCTTCACTTTGTTTGTTTTTGTTTACGAACTTTCCTCGAAACGGATCCTAATTTCAAGAGAAAAGACGGAAAATTTGTTTTCTTTAGCTAATCTTTATTCGTGTTGCAGTGCTTTCTTATGCAAAATTTCATCTTACTTCTAAATGATTATATTTGCATGTGGAAATTAAGCATTCAAAATAAACAGTGCATGTTCTGTTAGTCTGAGTTTGGGAATTGGGTTCCCAGACAAGCCCAGGAAGGCTCCCATGTTACGCATGTTTGCTGTAGTTCAGTAAATGTAGGGGGAGGGGTAAGAAAGGCAAGACAACTTAATGGTGTTTGCAAGAGAGGAGATTTCCCTTGAAGAGCAAAACAGTGGAAGGAAGTGCTCAGATTTATGGCAGATGACACCGCCGGCTATGGGCGCTGCAGAAGTGGACCTGCAGGGATGGGGGCGCGCCAGGGGGGGTAATGGGGGGGGGGGAGGGGGTGATATAAATCACCATGAAAGGGTGGTCTGGCTAGACACAGCCGTTGCACTTGGAGTTGCAGGGGGAGATAATGAGCATGGATACGATGGTCGGGGGGGTCGCTGCTGGAGCAGCCCGGAGATCCAGGCCAAGTCGCCTCTCTAGCGCCCCCGCTGGCCACGTCTGGTGGCAGCTTCCCCGCCCAGGTGCTTGACTTCACTTTGTTTTTGGCTTTGCCATGTAATGGCGGATCTTTTTTTTGTTTAGTTATAGGTCAATTCCAAACCCTAGAGGGATAAAGGAACAATAAAATGTGGAATTCAGCTGCCTCAGTGCCAGGTAATGTCAGTGGCTTGTGAGGGTTTAAATCAACATTTCCAGACAAAAAGCAGAATTTCACAAAGAACCGTGTCTCAAGAATGTCTCATGTCCCACACATTAGCTTAGTGCTCACCCCCCAACAGGAAGCTGTATCCATGTCCGATTCCTCCGTACCTAATGGACTGAGGCGTCAGGCAAGACGGCAGGGAGAGGAAAGGAATTTCTGCATCTCAGAGGAACGCTGACCCCAGGCATGGACTACTTCTCAATTTACGCTGCTGTGCAACGTCCCAGCGAACAGCCCAGATCCGCCCCCCCCCCCCCCCCCGGGGTCCGGAGCACCGATGAGATGAGGCCAGAGCGCGGTCACCCCTGCTTCTTGGTGGCTTTCAACAGACCTGGGCCGCTTCATCTATTATTGGCTTCTCTTGCTGGTCTACCAGGAGCAGCAGTACAATGGAGGAGCGCCCCCTACTGCATGGGACAACTAAATCACAGGGAATGAGCGTCATACCCCATCTGGGGAACTATACCATACACTGGGGCTTACTGTGTACTCACACACTCAACTCACTAAAACTCACCCATCCTATCGGAATCCCACCAGCCAATCCTTATACCATCCACTTTCTGAAACTGTTTGTCCAGAGCCTGGAAGCTACAGGTACAAGGCAGGGAACAGGCAAGAATGGCCATCAACCCATCAAACACATTCTCACCTATGGGCAGTTTGATAACTCCAAGGCATGCATATTGGATGTAGGGGGTGGGGGGAACTGGAGTACTCAGAGGAATCCCCATGAGGACAAATTCCACACACAGAGCCATGGCAGAGACCCGAACACTGGTGTCAGAGACGTGAGGCTACAGTACCTACCTGCACACCACCGTACTGCCCCAAGTCCTTTTAGAAACAAGAAATTTACTTTGGGGTGTCGTGGAAAACTGTCAAATGAGCAAATATTATAAATCATATACATGAGTAAATTAAAGTGATGTGCCTGGTGCAGATAACGTGTGCTGTGCAATGCAGCAGGTTGGTTAGATTGGCTGATGGGGGGGAGTTGAATATGCCCTTGACCCCCCCACTCATTTTCTCAGTGGAGTTCAAATACACAAACTTGATTGCAGATGAAAATTGATCCTGGAAGATTACTGCCCCCCCCCTCCTTTTACTGGACCCCCCCAGCCACACCCATTTAGCCTGAGCTGGATGCCAGCGGATTCTCGGACCCAAAGGGAGCACCCGTCCTCCACGCCTCCCCACGGAGCGTCCCTTCCTCAGTCGCCGCCTTCCGGTACATTCTAATTCCTCCTCAGAAACCCCGCATATTGGATTCCAACCAGCAGTGCCTAACAACACACCACAGGCAGCCAGATTACACCTGACAGAGAGGAAGAGTTCCCTGCTTTTTCTCAGCTGTAAACAAAAAAGACAAAAGAAACACACACTGCATACGGCGGATCAGACATTAATCGTCGCACCTGCATGTGGCCGATTTCAGACAAATGCATTATTAAAGAATGAAACATGGACTATGGGGCAAACCGTGCCTGCAGTTTATAGTCTCCAGCCGCACCTGTATGTGGAGCTATTTAAACACCTCAGACGCATTGCCGCGGCAGCGCAGCATTTAATATCGATAATGGCACTGAACCAAAGTCATCATAACCTTATATAGAAGTATAAAATTAAATAAATGTTGCAATGCATTATGGGGGAACTTCATTGTCATGAGTGCCGTGCATGGTTTTCTGGTTCTTTCCTGCGGCAATTATAGGATTCTTTTTTTAAGGTGGGCGACCTAAGAGGGGCCATGATTCAAACAGAGGGGCCGACATCATCATTAGCCAATGATATGTTTATGGTGAGCGACGGAAGAAGGATGCTGAATATCAGCCCTCCTGCTGGCCTGCCATAGTCCTCAGTCATGCCAATGGATCATCTTTGCACCCCACCCCCACCAGAAACAGTCCAGCCCCCACCACCTTAAAGGTCCCGTCAAGACCTCTCGCTATAAACTCTTCTTTTAAAATGACCTCTTCGTTTATTTTGAGTGGTGTTAATGCTGAGCCCAGCAGTGCCCTTCAACTTGCCACGGTTGCCATGTGGAAATCTGCAGTGGGCCATGCCCCCCCCCCCCCAATCGGGTGTGGTTAGCGCAGAGGAAGTGTCCATCAGCGAGTTCTCCACTGTTCCAGATGTTGGCTCCTGCCCCAGTGGCGTCCGCTAGATCTTAATGCCTCCGCGCGTGGAATGTGAGCCTAGATCCTCACAGTTTGTGCAGAAGTGTACAAATGCGCAGCCAGTCGTGGAACCCCCCACTTCGACCTATCCCCCCCCTCCCAGCTTCACCCTAAATAATTAGTCTCACCTCAGCCTTCCTGTCTGAGAAGAGCTGCCTGTCTGGCCATAAAAATGGTTTCTGAATTGAATAATACACATTCACTTGCTATTCTTTGTATTGATCAAGCATGAAATAATGTATTTTTATTTGTTTGTCCTGTTCTCTAAATTATTTATTAGCATGCAAATCTCTAACCCTAATTACATTCTCCCCTCATTCATCACCCACCCTCACCATCATGAGTGAGCTTTACAAAAAATTGTCAGATAAATATGAATCCGATAGCAAAGGCAAATCTGAAAGTTGCTAAAGTTAATATTGAGTTTCATTTTTTGGCAATTAATTTAACGAATCACCCACTTCCAATTTCGAGATGGTTACATGTTCAGACTGCAACTTTTTTCTAAGCATTTTTGTTCCATTGTTCTGACAAAACTACAGAGCTGTTCAAAAAACACCTGTATCTTTAACAAAAAAAGAGAAGTAAACTTTGGATAACAATCCGATAGCCGTGGTAAAGTTGGGGCTTCTTACGAAATGACTGCTGTTTAAAAACAGAACAACCTAAAAGAATCAATAAAGTCTTCTTGCTATACATAGCTACCCAAAGTTGTCTGGGGAAAGAAAAAAAAAAACAGAGAGGATCACGCTGCATCCAGAATCGCGTGGTCTGAGATTTATTCCAAAAAAGGTGAATGGTCAGGGAGCTATTAATCACAGGCAGAGAGCAGGATTAAATTGCTTGGTCTAGTGGCACAGGAGAGACTCAGCAAGCAAGGCATTCTAAAGGAATATGTTGTGTCTGTCTCAGATTACAGCGCGGGAGCCCAGGAAGCATCTGCAAAGAGGCACAAGAACGTGGAAAAAAAAGCTTTTCCTCAACTTCTCTTGACTTTTTAACCAAGAGTCTGATGAGTTCCTTCGTCTGGGTCACCCCTCTCTCTCTCTCTCTCTCTCTCTCTCTACATCCCCAGTCCCTGCTGTTACAGTTCCCTCGGTTTGTGGGTTCTCCCTGCCGGAGACAAATGGAACAATAACAGTTTCTGAAAGTGCACGTTTCCTGAAGAGAAGGCCCTCGTTCTGACGGCGGGGCTCACATCACAGCCTGCCTGTTGTTTTAACCTATGACTTGCCCCGCAGTGCATCCCGATTGGCCGAGAAGAAGCTCCCTCCCTAAACGAAGTTCAAACTTGGGTGAACCCCGCCCATTCACCCCGTTCACGTATGCTTATGATTGGCCGCAAAAATATTACATTTCAGCCACCAGAAACACAGAAAAAAAAATCCAGCTTTCACATTCTCTGGATGTTGGATTTTTCCCCATCTTCTTTACGCCAAGTGCAGACACAGTGAATAAATATTCATACTCAGCCTTCTGAGAGGTGAATCTGAGACATGCTGTTGTGAATTCATTCATTTATTTAAAAAAAACTATATGAAACAAAACAAGGCTCTAAACCAGTGTTTCCTGATCCAGTCCTTGGGGACTCACAGCTGGTCCATGTTTTTGCTCCCTCCCAGCTACCTGCCAGATAGTTCACATTTTTGCTCCCTACCCCGGGAGTAAAAATGTGGATTGACTGTGGGTCCACAAGGACCAAATTGAGAAAACAGGGGTGGACAATTTTATCCAGAAAGGGCAGGGTGTATGCAGGGTTTTGGTCAGCTGTTCAATTCCAGGTGAGAGCATTCTTCAGGCAGTCAATCCTCTAATTAGTTATCCAGTTAGGGAGTTGCAGCAAAAATCCACATACATACCAGCCGTTTCTGGATAAGATTGCCCCCCTCCCCAAGCTCTAAGCAATGCCCACACTTACTGACACACTGCACATTACATCCATCGCATTTCCTGTGATCCCGGCCTGGTTCAGCAGGAGATGGGGGGGCACAAACTGTACGCTGGAATTCCACTGACTCATGATCTCAGAAAATCTGATGGAGAGCAAGCTGTCAGGCTTATTACCCAACATTACCACCCCCACCCCCACCTACCAGGCTATCACTTTTGCAAATTAGAAACACATTTATATTTTCTGGATCTTAAATACACTAATAATAATTGTTGCTTAATTAACTGCTTATCAGCCATTGAATATTTTGTTTATCAGTTTTTTCTTTCTTTCTCTGGATTCATCCCTAAACCAAACTCTTCCTGCGTTATGTTGTGCCCACTGTGTTTGATCTCCTTATGAGCTTATCAGGCCTTTTATGTTACAAACGGCTGCCATGATCCCGTCTGGCGAGGTTAAAGGGACAGGCGGGGGGGGGGAGACATGCTCACTCCCAAGCTCAGTGAAACTGGATCAGACCCGGCAAGGGGAATTCCGGTCCCTGAGGCCAGTGAGATGTACCGCTAGTGTTTTTGTGCTTAATCGGTGGCGGGATTGAGGTCGTTACCCGGACGGTCAACCTCACCTGGGTCGTGGCCTGGGGCTGGAAATGCGAGGCCCCCCCTGCACCAAACCCATCAAACATTTCAAGCAAAGAAAGTATGGTGCTGCTTTCAGTTTACAGGTTTCCATCCAGAACTTCCATCCACTTATTTCTCTGGCCCACAAGATAAGGGGACACTCTGGATGGGATATCAGCCCCCCCCCTCCCCCCGGGGGGTCTGATCTACCACTGCTAAATTACAGTTGATTCACCAGTCCAGTCTTCAGCGTAGTCCTGTATATCGCCAGCTTTAGTCAGCTGGCGTGGGATTTTTAATTCAAGGCAATTCTGCACACACGTGCACATGCATTTACAGGTATGCAACAGCTTTATAACATTGCAAATAATTTATTACCGCAATGCTTTTGATGTTAGTAAATTTAGCTTTATAATGGAATAATAGAGATTTCTTATGAGTGTAAGAGTTTGTGAGTATCATGCCAGAAGCGTGATTGTTGACAACCCTCCTTCGGTACTTTATGCAAGACGGAAAGCATTTGGGCAAAAGAATTTACATTATATAATAATTTGAGGAACATCAAAAAATATTGACATCCCTCTCACAACGTGGCAGTTAACAAGCCCCACGCAAAACAGTGTGCCTTAGTGTCTAATCCTTTTGGGCTCCCATGAACGGCAGGACAAACCGGAATTCTGGGTAAACCACATCACCTGAAACAATGAAGCGAAGCTTAGCTTTGCGAATCAGTCATTCGGAGCGGGGTGTAGTGGTATGTGCGTCTTATGTTGTTTTTTTCTATAATCTGAAATGGTGAAACTTATCATAATTGTCTTAATTAACAGTTTCTTTAACTAGTCAATTTGATTGTCGCTATCATCTAAATCTGTGCTTTGTGAGCCGTGTCAGTGAATCGTGATGAACATGACAATCCTGTTAAAAGATTATACAGTTGTCCGTGATAATTTATTACTTGCAGATTTACTTTTTTGTATTAGGCATAATCATGGATTTTAACATCAGTAATTCTTGATCTTCCTGCTTTGATTGCCTCCTGATCGCCGCACTTCTGAGTACCCTGTAGATCCTGCTTACCTTTAAACACGTGAACAAGTCAAATCACTCCTGCCAGCCGAAGTAGAAAAAGAAAAATATATACAACACGGGTGTTTCACAATACATGCACTATCATTAGTGTTATAGACTGTCTCTTGGTACTTAAACATTAACACAAATAAGGAAAAACTACGACATGATGCCAACGCTCATTCTCCACCTTCTACATTAACGACTTTGCAACCGCACTGCGTCCGCAGCACCTCTTCCAGTTCAGGCAGCGGAGATTTTTGAGTATGTGAGGGGCCTCCCTTATGCTTTGTCAGACGGTAAATCACTGAATTTGACATTAGAACTTACATTTTAAAACACGTAAGAAAGGAGATAGGTGGAAATTATTCACAAGTATTTATGGATTCTACATGCATTACGTTAAATTATGTTGTTGATAGCCACATCTGTAATGGTTCCTTGCCTAGCAGTTATTCTGTTCAATATACCGATTTCCCTTTTATATTTAAGGAGAATTGTGTATTGCTTTCGCACAATAAAACAGTAATGAATCGTTCTCCAAGATGAGCGCGTTTCATCGTGGATGACGTAATTTTCGGAAAATTTTAACGAGTTTTTAGTGTTCCCATATGAACATATACATTCACACGCACACGAAGAGTATGGCCTTGTCTGGAAATATGTGATCCGGTTATACAAGTTGAGGAAAGGATTTATATATATAAAATGTATAGAAACTGCAGTAACACACTAAGTAACGCGTAATTTTACCTGCCTCCTACGTCTACAGAAAGAGCTTCAATCATTTCTGACAGGCATACAAAAACAACCTAAGAAAAATATATGATCAAAATCACTGAAATCAAGCCAAGCAACAAATTAATAGTGTGATTAATTAGTCCGCTCTCGCATTCTTCATTTAGGCACGTCGTTGCGGGGGTGTTTGTGGCAGTGGGAGTCCCCCCTGGGAGGGTCCCCTTTGCAGCGCAGTCCAGTAGTTCGCGAAGTAGATGGAGTGAGAAAGAGAGAGAGGGGGAAAGAGGAGCCCGTGAACGGAAAGTACTACTTACATTCAGTGAATTTTGACACGACGGGACGCGGCTCTTTGACACTGTCACTTTTGCTCGAGGATCGTCCTCCTGTGCCGTCAGCAACAGCCACAATCGCCTTCAATCTTGAAAACTCAGAAAACACGATCGCGTTGGCTGGCATGAGCTAACCCGTAAGATATGGAAACAAAACCTTTCTTGTCACTGGGTAAGTTTATTTTTCTGTTTCCCTTTTTTCGTGCTACGTCTTAATTGTATACCGTTTTATATTTGTAATTATTTGGGGGTTTGGATTGCAGTGAATTGTCAGCAAGATTACATGCTTTTCATCGGCATGTGATTTCCCTATTCCGCTGTCGTTTGCCACTTATTGCCGCGTTTGAAAATTGCGTTAACACGAACCTGGAATAAAATCGTGCAGAATGCCCGAATTAAAGATCAGTAGTTTAATATTAATGGTCTCCGTGTAGTTTGATTTTGGTTCCTGATGTATTTGAATAAATAAATAAAGTTGAACTTTGGAGATGATGGGCTTGTCAAAAAGAGAGGCACGTCACCATCTCTGTAACAGTGCGATCAGAGTTTGATGACAGTCGGTTGAGTTGAAAGTGACATTTTATTGTAAAACTACAACCAGTTACTTTCTCGGTCTTTCTTACCATGCATTTCCGCCTAAACAATTATACCTTAAATTTAATGCACGATTACAATCCAAAGTTTGCTTTCTGGCCGAAAGCGGCGGGGTCCGTATATGAAAGTATCGTTATTCTAGCCTAATTATCCAATGCAACTTTAAAATGATTTCCGTACATCCCACAGCGTGGGTAATAACAGTTTACGGTGGTGCTTTAAATATGTACGTCTTATTATTTCCTGTAATTGCGGTAAGAAAGCCCTTTTTATAGCTTGCTTTGACGTTGATATAAATACACTGCATCTGTTTGATACGATTATATCTGACTGGCATTGGCGCGGACTATATGGTTCGGATGCCAGTAACCAAATTAGATTATATATAACGCGGCACACAGTGATGTGGACATAGCATAAGTGGGCTAAGTTCTGGTAGCTGCTTATGATCACCAAAAATATAGCTTTTCTCGGAAGCCTAAAAATAAATTTTTATTTTTTCCTTAAAAAAACTGCCCGTAGGTAGGGCACCCGATTTCACTTTCACGGCAACCCCAGGAAGTCTTTTCGGTCCGGTGAGTCGCATGGGCGACCCGGCTGTCCCTTGCACTTGAACACTTTGAAGTTCATCGCTGAAGTCGGCCGAGATGGGAAACCAAGCGAAGCATCCCTGTTTGTAAACAGCGGTGATGTTGCAGGGCTGTCACTTCCTGGGGCAGAAGGTGTAAAAAAAGCGAAATCGTCCGTGTGCTAGGCGTGAAGATCATGCCACTTCACAGCCTTTGATTGCGCGGCACGTCCGCAGCTTCGTCAAGGTCTACGGAGGAAGGGATGGACTTTTTGTTAGCGGTTAAAACAGTGACTGGAAACGTGCAGATTGCACGTATTTTTTTTTTGCGGCGGGACTCGGGATATTGTGCAAGTTGAAGGCGTTTGATCAAAAGCGGCGACAGCTGCACTGAAACGGAGATCGCAGTTTTTATCGAGATATAGCTTATCTATCAGTCAGACTGAGCGCGTTGATATTTAAATTTCTTGCGCTTTCCTTAAATTTCGTGGCACGTTTAAGACACATGTATGTTTTCCGGCCGCAATGTAGAGTAGTTCATATTTGCTTTTAAATACGTGATTTATGTCCTCGGCATTGCATTCTGTTATTTCTGTGTGCTATGTAATGTGTATGTCAATTATTTCCTTCCAACCATCCACCCATCCATCCATCCATCCATCCATCCATCCATCCATCTGTCCAGTGCATTTTAAGTTCTGATTATCCAATTTAGGGTCCTGTGTGTTTGATTTGCCTCGTTTCATATGCAAAATGTCAAATTTACGGTGTATGTTGATTATAGAGACTCAGGAGATATACCGTGTATAAACATGACCTTACGATTCACACGTGGTTTGATGCACACCTGAGCGCATGCACACAAGCCCAAATGGCCCCCCTTAAGATAATGTGTGCCCCTTAAAACCTGAGAGAATCTGTCGGCAAGCTCTTCATAACCAGAGTCGAATTGCTTCCCTTCAGAGGCAGACATGGTGGGATTTGGGGTTTAGGTTTTGGCAGACGATAGAGTGTCTGTAGTTAATCCGTCGCGCACCCATGCAGGAATACGCACCTGAGAGCATGCTTGCCTGCAGCGGCAGGGCTGCGGACAAAATGTTGCAGCCTTTGCGTGCCCCCGACTCCTCCTGTGCAGGTCCTTGTGCGGTGCGCCCGCAGAGCTGATGGCTGGCACGAGGGGTGCGTCTAAACAGGAAGAAGTGAGTAGGGGATACAAGAAGGTGGCGGATGCGCAAAAACCGCGGCCCCCGTCAAGCTAGCGGCCTCGTCTCGGAGCAGCGAGGGTGCCAGGAAGCAGCCGCCACCATGCCGCCAGCGCACTGCTGCCGCGCCGGATGGATTTTGGGCGGCGCAGAGCACAACATTTGCTGGATCCTCAGTGGGTCCGTATGGGACAGTGGGTTCATAGGAGACAGTCAGTAATGCCCTCAGTCA
>JABFEB020000113.1:4288038-4298984 GCA_019775895.2 Stomatorhinus ivindoensis
AGTTGCCCCCCCCCCCCCCCCCCCCCCACGCCCAACAGTCTGTCAGTGGCTCGCCACTCAAGACCCAGGGCCGCTCTGTGGAGTGATTCACTCCCATGATGCATTTCATTCAAACTACAAGCCTGCTTGACAGGCGAGTAAAGATCAAGAGCAAGTCAAGGCAGTTCACTGATGTGACACTTTGTAGCAGATACAGCATTTAGTGTCATGTTGTGTTCAGTGCTGTTGTTCACTTTCTTGCATTGTTCACTGCCTGTGTCCACTGTGATAATGTAATCAGCACCATACTATATTTACTGCCATTCAGGGTTCACTACCAGTGTCCACTGCCTTTTTGTGTTGAGTCATACAGTGTTCACTGCCATTCTGTGTTCACTTGAAGTCTTTACTGCTTTCCTATGTTCAGTCAAACAGTGTTCACTGTCATTCTCTGCTTTCATCTCCAGTATCTAGGTGTCTGATCTTGCACAGAAATGAACATGTTACTGGATATATTATTTCCATCCTGACTCCTCCCCCCGGTCCCCCCACAGACTCCTCGGGCCAGCTGACGCCGTCACCCCTGGGCTCGCCCACGTCCCACCACGGCATGCACCCATCGCTGCTGAGCCCGTCTGCCATGGGTCCGTCGGGGCCGTCGCTGCACTCGCCCATCAGCACCCTGAGTTCTTCCATGAACGGCCTGGCTCCGCCCTTCTCTGTCATCAGCTCCCCCATGGGCGCCCACTCCATGTCGGTGCCCTCGCCCGGGATGGGCTACGGGCCCAGCATCAGCCCCCAGGTAACCCCCTACCAGGTACTTACCCCTCTGCCCTCGCACATTAGAACCTCCCTTCACATGGACACAAGCTTGTGGAAGTCTTTGTTCCTCCGCGAATAGGTCTGCGATGAATGACGAATGCTTTATTTGCCATTTTCACAAATACCAGTACAGGTACACGGAAACTTCTCTTTGCCTACCCCGTCTTGTTCTTTGTAGCTTGGTGGTCACAGCCCAGGGTCAGCCAACATGTTACTGATACAAAGGCTGTAGGTTTGCATCCCAGTAAACCCATATAAAATTGTGACCCCCTTCCCTCTACAGTTAATTATGTTGAATACAATATTCAGATGATGAATGTAAACAAAAGCAATTAGAAATGAGATGCCTCAGCTGTTAGATTTCACCCCAAATCACTTCCAAACTGTTCTGAAGGTCACATGGTTGGGGGGGGGGGGGGGTCATTTTTTGGTGCTGTTATTGGCCATCACGAGCGAGGCCGAGTCCCGACTCGCATAGACGCCGTCTATGGGTGAAATTGAACGAGTCTGGATTAGCAGCTCTATCTATTCACCTCTCCGAACGGGATGCTTCCATTGCTGGAGACTGGATTGTCTTCCATTCTGCCTTAACTCCAATCCTTTCATCCATGTAGTGACCTAAATCTTTGCACTGTGACTAAAACGAAGAGGTTGGAACACTTTGGCTGATGTTTCCAGCTGCTTTTTTCCCTCTGTTTTTGTATTTATTTTTTAATAAGTAGACATTTTTGAAAAGGTGGCTCAATGATTGGATATGTGACCGTGTGGACGTACATCCCGTCCAGGGTGTTACGGTCTCGTACCCTGTGCTGCTTGCGATAAGCTCCAAGTTCCCTGTGATCCAGGCCAGGATAAACGGATAGGTTTCTTTGACATTTTGAAAGCATTGTGCATTCAGGGATTCCTTGTGGGATTTTAAAGAGGCATATTTTTTAATAAAAAGGGGTCGGTGCCCAAGGTATATAAATTAGAGAATGTACAGTGTGATTTGCTAGCTTTGTAAGAGGGTACAGAAGAACCCCCAGACCTGCTTGGGCAGGCTGAGCACAGCACCGCCAGCCCTAAAGCTCCTGGTTCCGGGTGATAATCCTGAGGGAGACCCAGTCTGTCCCAGGTAGCGCTCGGCATCTGATTGCGGCACCATCTGTGCCGCACTGAATGGCCCGTCTGCTGCGTCCCCGCTTCCTGTCACCCTCACCGGGGAGTTAAGAGAGATGAGCCAGAGCCCTCTAGCGCCCTCTGCAGGCGGCCACATGCTGTTTATGTTTTACTGCCTCACATCCCTCCTGTGCTGCTTGTAGCTGGTCATGCAGGTAGCATGATGGGCCAATGCTGGAGGATGATTTATGCTCTTAGGTTATTTTTTTCCCAGGTACACTGGGGTGGGATGGGGTCAAACCCCACACTGTCTTTAACTAGTAAAGAAGACCCCCCTACCACACTGGCTACATTTTTCGGGGGGGGGGGGGGTTGCAGGCTCTCCTACCCCTACCCCTCCTACTCCTACTAGAGGTGTTCACAATCTCTCTCAGTATGCCCCAAACGCACGACAGCGCCCCCCAGTGCACTGTAAGTAACTGGTGGGATTTTCACACCAAGCCGCCAGGACGTGCGACAGCTTGTCTGTGTTGTTTTAAGCCTGACTGCTTGGTGGTCGGGCTGAGGCTATCGTGCTAACGTGCTAACATGCCCTGTGCTGCGCATTGTTTCGTATCAGAATGGCCTCTGTGTCTTTAAAGGGCCACACATGGAGATTTCTTCAGTACATTTTTCCTTCAAGTGTCAGATTTTTTTCCCCCCAGAAAGTGGGTTTCTCCATATTATTATTATTATTCTTTTTCTTCCTCCACTCTCCGGAATGTTGTGGGGAATTTCGGCCGGAGAGCACGCCAGGCCAATGCAATCCCACCCGGGATTAATGCGGGTGTTTCGGGGGTGCCCCGCCCGTGTCTCTGCGGCCAAAAAAACACGGCGTTGAGTGGGGGCTCATTTTTCAGCTGGAATAACCTCTAGGGGAGGACTCGCTCTCAAACCTCAGATCAGGAGCACGAAGGGAACGACCTTTTATCAAAGACCAGAGGCTGCCACCGACTTCAGGATTCAAGGTTTAAGATTATTATTTGTCACAATTGTACGGTACAGTGGCAGCGAAATGTTTTTTTGGCAAAACAGCTCCATCACTGTGCATAAACACATATAAACTATAAGGGAAAAATCTTCCTGTCCTTGGCTGAGTGTGATGTGACATAAGATGCAGCACGCTTGTGTTGTAGTGCCTTATTTGTGGTCCAAGGCAGAAGGGCTGAGCAGGGAGCAGAAGTGAAGCGCTCATCTGCTGACAGGTGTCAGAGATGTACATGGGGGCCAGGCACAGTGGCGGCAGGTGGCTGGAGCGGCAAGTCTGTGCCACCTGGCGAGGCCCGGCCTGTGTGGAGAACTGATCAGCCACCACACCCACTCAGATTTCTGCAAGCCACTGGTCGGGCGTGACAGCAATGAGCGTGAAAGGGATCGGGGTGATTAATCGGGATAATTGGTCGGAATGATTGCTCTTTTCTGTGTGTGTGAATTCTGCCTGATTCCAACCACCTGGCTTGAATGTGAAGTAAGGGAGCGGCATAGGTTTATGGGAGGTCACATGACACGAGTGATCATGTGACGGGGGAGGTGAAAACACTCCCGTCTAGACTTCGAGGTTGGATTGATGCTGAGCTTTTTGGGGGAGAAACCGTGAGCTTGTGGGACAGTTTATGTTGCAGAAAGCTTTGGGCCCCTTACCGATTTATTATCCCCCCACCATGTGGGTGACCCCTGCCACGCGGCCCTGGAGCCTCGCCCCTCGCATGCTGCATCACTCAGTCAGGAGGCAAATATGTTCCACTATCCGGCTAGTGTGCCGTGTGATCGATTGCCTCACCTCCCCATGTCACCTCCCCAGCTCTAAGAGCAAAACAGTGATCTGGAACACGCTCGGCCTGCTGGGAATGTTCCCCAAACATGGTCTTTGTTTAAAGGGGTTTCATTTTCCTTATGGAGGCAAACAGACGTCATTATTATCCTGGTTTTCTGGAGAGGAAAGTGCAAGGCTGAAGCTTTTTAAGGGTATTCTTCCAGAACGGTGCTCTGGGGACTCAGGGTGGTCCAAATGAGAGATTTTCCTCTGAGAGTCTGAATCAATAAGGGAAGACAGGGGTCCGATTTGACTGTATTGTGTTCAAATAATTAAGAAAGTCTGTCCCTGGCTATTACATAGTCAAATGCGATCCAGGAATTGCAGGCTGAAGGAATGTGAAAGGAATGAGTGGATAAAGACCAGCTGATCGGGTTTCAGTGGAGACTCGGGTTCTGATTGCTGTTGTTATCCCTCCACGTTGTCGGGTAAACGCCGTGCGCCCGACTGAAGGGCTCGACAGTTGCTCCTCACAAAACACATTCCTAAGACCGGCAAATCGCATTCTTAACGCATCGCTCAGTCTAGCTGGAAGTGCAGAAACCGGTTCCCAAACAGTGACACTGTACAGAATTATTAAAAAGTACTAATCTTTTTGCCTTCAGCCCTATGAAACCAGCACAAACATTAGCACGTGAGTCACATACTCCAGTAAACTGTTTAGATCTGACTTACCAGCAATATTTTTATTGTCAAATTAAATTCCTGTATTATGTATAAAAATTAACCTTGAAAAATGCTAAATGTGTATTCTTACCTTCACCACAACTACAAAGCTATGCTTTTGGAACAGTCTGAGGAAAAACACTGACATTATTTTGACATCTTTCTTTGCTGTTATTATACGTCAAATGCAGCAAATTCCTTTTGACTCGAACTATGGGGCTCTACAGATTGCATTGTTTCTGTGACCGAGTCGATTACAGAAACATTCTGTCAATGGAACTTAATACGCGCTGACAAAATCCAGGGGTCCCGCGGAGCCGTTTTATCTGGCTTCCTCCACGGACGAGGAAGGAGAGCGTTTTGGCCGGGAGCTGAGTGAGGCCAGCTTGTGGACACAGCACAGGCCGGGAGGGAAGGGCGCCTGAAGGTGACAGAGATTTGGGACAGGGTCCCTCGTCAGGCTCTCGTCATGCCGCCTGGCTGGAGAGGACACTGCCATCAGGGTAATGTCTACTTTTAACTGAGTGGGCGCATGACATGGAATGCCAATGTAAACTAATCCAAAAGCAAATTTTCAAAACTCAGTTACTCCATGGGATACATTTTCAATACGATTCCTGTGGACTTAGCGAGTTTTGGAAATTTAACAAATGTTCTTTGTCGGATTACATGAGGACTGAGTGAGTTTTCGAAATTTGCTCTCCCATTTATGCACCGAGCAGAGTCTAGTCATAGGCCTGAAGTTTCACATGTGACAAAAAGCAGAAATGAGTGAGTTCCTGTATGACACCGATACTGCATTGCCAGAGTGAAAAAACTGTAGGCGTCGCGTGTGTGTGCGCAATGCTGTGCAGACATTAACCTCAGACAGATGCGGTCGGGGTCGAAATTCTGTCGCGTGCTTCCTGGCAGCACCGAGGTCTGGCACGAGTGGCAGTAAGAGCACTGAAGCCTCACTGTGACACTCAAGGGGGTTCTCGTGGCTCTGGGACCGCGAAGTGAAGCTCGACACGTGGCTTCATAGTTACTGAACACCCTGAAGCTGTGTAGGGAAGAACTGCGTTAACCGAAAACCATGCATCTGTCCATTACCTTCTACAAGCCATGCATCTATTTACTGTCTCCTGAAAGTCGTGAATCTGTCCACTGTCTCCTGAAAGTCATGAATCTGTCCGTTGTCAAGAGTTTTCCAGAAGGATATCAAAAAGTATTGATGACAGTTGTTTTTTAGGCAGAAGATAAAAGGTACACAGGTGATTTTTTTGGTTCTGCTGATAATAAAAACAAAGCACACCATAGGATCTTTGATTTGTGGTGTCAGGAGACACAAAGTGAGGCAGGAGGCACGAGCACAAGAACACAAGCAGTCTTGGTACTTTCAGTCATAGTTATAGCAAAGCTCGTTCGGGCAGATGACCAATGGGAAGTGGTCTGAGTGTGTCTGACACTCTGCTCCTTTTCCCATGGTGCACCAGCCTCCCTCACTATGGCAGCACCCATCTCATCAACAATTACAGCTCTGACAGGCTGAGATAAAGGTGTTATGGGTGAGATAAATGTAAGTGGAACAGTTCTGGTATCATCTCAGAATCCCAGACGTCCACATCCATTGCATGACCATTATTTGGGTTTTCAGGTAAATGTGTCTATGTCTGCCCTGTAATCCTAAAAACCTTCTGTTCTGAAAATCTGACAGCCTTTGAACCAAGGCTATGTCATTGTACTTTTAAAACAACTGTATTTGCTATGCAGGATATGAAAATTCGGCCTTGGACCTTTGGTAATTGCTTCCGAACTCAAGATTAATCCGGGGATTCGCCGGAATGTTATTAAGGCACTCTTGGCGTAAAAATAAAGATGATCTGAAGAGGGAGGGGGATGATTTATGGGTAGAATCCATTCTGTCACTCTGTAGCTCCTAACAGGGGTCAAAGTGCGGGTTCAAGATTTTTTTATTTGTCTTTTGTACATCAGTTCATCACCTGCATCGCCTGGTCAGTAACATGTAACCTGTTACAGGATTTGCATCTATAGCTCAACATCTAGAGCATTGTGCGAACAACGCAAAAGTCATGGACCCAAATCACAAAACAAAGGTACTTACAAAACGTCACCATATAACTAGCTGTAGAGGTGTGAATTTATGAAACAAATAATTGAAATGGCTGAAACAGAAAATATGGCTAAACGAAATATATTAATTATAAGTATTAGAAATTGCTGAGACAGCAGATATGGCACAGTAATGTGCAAAGTATGAATGAGCCATTTTCGGACAAGATGCCCCGTGTCTGCTCACTTTAAGGGCACTGGAAGGACACCCTCTAGATCAGGATTCGCTGCATTTCGCACACGTCGGACCCAGAGACGTTGGTGATGAAACGACCTGAAAGCTGATTATGCGATTTCAAAGGAGGGAAAAAAGGAAACGGGTTTTTTTGCCTCACCCCGTCGAAAGCAGAGGCTCATGCTCATGCTAAGGAGCAGCCTCTTTGAAGACTCATTCCGAACAAATTTTTGAGACGGCAAGCGAGCTTTTTTCAAAAGCGGCATCTGCACCAACTTCCCCAATTGTTCAGTCGGGTTTTCTGTGGCGCTCATTTTTGGGTCGGTTTTACATGCCGGTCCTGTCTAGCCTCTCGCTGCATGAAAGTCAGAAGCTCCGCATAATATATTCTGTTCTTCCATCCTTCCCACGTGTGGTGCTTTCTAAAAAACAAAGAGTTTTATTTAGTTTTATCCAAAAGAGAGGGCTTTTAGATGTTCCGAGGGGTCTCCCCAGAGCTCTTGTCCCATGTATTTAGGCAGATTGAGTAACAGGGGTGTGAGTGGTCTTTGTGGGTCATATCCATGCCAGCGGTGCAACACCACAAAGTCGTACGGTTTGAATCCCATTTATACACATATGTATCAGCATTATAAAAGGGAATATCATTATAGACTGAATAGTTGCCAATATGGACTTTTCTAAGGAACTCACGGGGGATCTCTCATGGGGGAAGCTGTGATGAAAGACAGACTTTAGTGGGCATTAAGGAATCTGTCATCTTTTTTTTGTCTGTGTCTAAGGTTTTTTTTTCCTCTGGGGCTTTGAAAGCTCAGTTTTCCTGTAGATCCTTCCATTAGCCGTTTGTGTCTGTGGCCAGAGGTCCAGACCGAACTTTACAAAGAGCCACAAGGGTTGAAGCCAGGCGTACTAGTATACTGCGGTCCTGTACGTGACTCACTACTCTATGCTGGTCAGCAGAGCCTTTTTTCTCCTTCCTACCAATCTCCTGCACATTGACATGTCTGCACCCCTTTCTCTGGCTCCCCACGTCCTCCCCCGAGCCCTAGGATCCTGCCTCCTATGTCGCTACAGTTCAGACCATGAGGGCAAATCAACACCCCAGCCCTGCACAGTGTCTCGTGGGGCTTATTGAGTCGCTGATCTACTGATCTATATTTACTGAGTAGAAGCAGTTGTGATCAGTTGTGTCAGTGGTGAGAAGATGAAGTTGTTGGGGCAGAATGTCTGGGTGTGAGAGAGAGAGAGGGAAGTGCCAGGTTTTAACACAATGTAAGCTAAAATATACCCACATGAAGGTATCAGGCCCATATAGACTCTTCATTTTGTGACTCTTGAGCTGAATAAGGCTAATGAAGAGGAGCTTATGGTTTGCATCATCAGATGGACTTTCTTCAGGAAAAGGTCTATTATGATAATTTAGATTATGTATTTTTATATGTGACGGCATCAGATAAATGTTCACCAGAGGCTGAACTAGGACAGCAATGTACTGGTTTGACAGGTTACCTGAACGCGGAGTTGAGCTGTGCCTTATCTACATATGTGTCCAGTTCCGTGTAAGCTGGTTGCCTTTCTATGTGCTGAAAACAACAAACGGGAATTTGTACAGTCCGAGTCAATCACGGAACAGGATTCAGCACCTCAGAATAAACTTTTTGAGGATGCATGAACTCTGTCTGATGCTCTGTTATGTTTTTATGTCATGATCTACTGTCCGGGTCCAATTATCTCTATGAGACCAAGCGGATGTTGTCGAGCAGATAAAATCACAGGTAACTCGCAGCTGGTGCTTATAAGTAATGCGTGTTCCTATGTACCTGATGTTGACGTGTTCCTGTCGGAGATTCGGGATGACGGGATGGCCGTGGATTTGTGGGCGAATGTTTTGCCATGTCACAGAATGAGGGAGAAGTAATGCCTGTAAGGAGATTATGGAACAGAATACGCATTTGCCGTTTGCAGAGAAACCAAACCTTTATCTAATTCTACCACAAGAATCCATTTGAAATCCACGTTCCACATGCAGCCGTGGCAGCAAGTTCGGACCACGCTGGCAGACGTATCGTTCTGTTATGCTGATCGCATCAGATCTGCACCCTTATTGGAAATGATAGCTCTTTAATTTACAAAAGGAGGAAGGTTTGAGTGCAAATGTTGAGGCACTCGACAGGGATCACATAGGAGGGGTCTCTCTGGAGCAGCACAAGGCCATATTTCACTTCAGTAAATATATAATAACTGTGAAAACCACCAGGAGACTTTGAGGCATTAAATTGCAAAGAATGCAAGCCCTAAGCAGCCCACGTACGTAAACAAAGTGTGAGAACTCAGACTCCCGTGATACTATATTCAGCATCCGCAGATGGGCTACATTCTTAGATGGGTCTCATCTCAGCCAATGGCGTGGCGTCTGGGCCAGAAAAAAATGTAAAAAAACACAGCGGCTTGTGGATTAGCCGGGCCAGAACCAACGAGAGCGTTCACTGCCCAGCGGATCTGGACCCAGCCAGGGCAGCTGCCACACTTTTTTTTTGCGCCGTCGGGATGGCCACCAGGGGGCCTTGGCGACAGCAAGCAAGTCCACCGCGGAAGGCGCATACGGGCTAGCGGAATTAGCAGCGCAGGCGATCGGACGCTCTGCTAAGGATGTCTTGCGGGAAGTGGTCGCCAACCAGCTGCATAGGCCTTGGACCTGGAGTATAAATACGGAGCAGATGGGCCGAACCGATGGGTGCCGCGGGCGGGCCGCCGGAGGGGCGAGCCTCTCGCTCGTGACGACCGGCTCGGCGCCGTCGCAGGGTGGCGGGAGTCTGCCCACTCACCAAAACAGGTATCCGTGTCTTTGTCAAGCCGGGAACATTTCATTGCCTTACCCAAGTTCTGTAACCAGATCACGCTGTCAGGATTAATTCTGTTTTTGCTTACCTTTTTTGACCATACTCATTGGCTGCGCCATATGAGTCACTACGATGTTTTTTCTGAAAGTGCCATAAAGAGAAATCTCGTGGAAATCAGATCCGACCACAGCTCACTGGGGGGGCAGCCCAAGTTTGGGCTACGGGCTTTGAAATAGAGCTGCGCAACGCTGCAGCCCAGCCAGCTGCAAGGCAGACATCCACAGAGGCTTCCTTTACAGGTGGGGGGGGGCGGGGCAACTGTCTCCCGGACTCCCAGGTTCCCTCAAGCTTCTGATTCAAAATGTAACGGTATACGGTGAAGGAGGGTGGGGTTTGCAGCTCTAAGGTTGTTGTAGTATCCTCGAGAGGTCCAGGTTATGGGGATCAAAGCTCCAACACAACAAATGATGCCACCTATGCCGTTGTTCTCACGCTTGCTGTACGCAGGTATGTGTAGGACAAGGATGCTGTTGTGTTGTTTATGGTTATCATGTCCATCAATCTATCTCCTTCTCTGTCCCTGTCGGCCTCAGCTCAGCTCCCCCATGAACTCAGTTAGCAGTTCAGAGGACATCAAGCCCCCGCTGGGTCTGAATGGCGTGATGAAGGTGCCTGCCCAGCCCTCCGGCAACCCACTGGCTCTCACCAAGCACATTTGCACCATCTGTGGTGACCGGTCCTCGGGTTAGTCCCAGCAGCATACCATATCTTGTTTCGTGCTCACACTCCAGTTGATCTGCAGATCCTCTGCATTGTGTGAGGTTAAGGACTTTGAGTTGGACCTCATTAATCAGTCCAGCCCTTGAAGATGAGCTGTCTTGCCTTTGGCAGGTAAACACTACGGCGTGTACAGCTGCGAAGGCTGCAAAGGCTTCTTCAAGAGGACAGTGAGGAAAGATCTGACCTACACCTGTCGAGACAACAAGGACTGTCCCATTGACAAGAGGCAGAGGAACCGCTGCCAGTACTGCCGCTACCAGAAGTGTCTGGCCATGGGCATGAAAAGAGAAGGTATGCCCATTAGAATTCATTTTACATCCCATGAAATTTTACGAGTGTGACCCCATGTATTTCAGTCACTTCCCACACTTCCCTTCATTCACTCACTACGATGACCTCACATACTTTCATTTACTCATTACAGTGACCTCACATCCCTTCATTCACTCATTACAGTGACCACACACCCCTTCATTCATTCACTTCAGTGATCTCACATCCCTTCATTCACTCACTACGATGACCTCACATACTTTCATTTACTTACTACAGTGACCTCACATCCCTTCATTTACTTACTACAGTGACCTCACGTCCCTTCATTCACTCATTACAGTGACCA
>JABFEB020000113.1:4325845-4343522 GCA_019775895.2 Stomatorhinus ivindoensis
ACAGGCACAGACAGACACAGACAGACCGAGGCAGAGACAGACAAACACACATTCACAGGCAAACACACACACAGGCACAGACAAAGACAAACAGACACAATGGGTTGGACAGCGGAAGGAAACCAGAGAATACAAATTAAAAACCCTGCACACATGGGGAGTCCATACAGGCTCCACACACACAGAAAGTCAAGGGCAGAATCTGAACCCCCAACCATGGAAGGCAAAGGCGACACTGCTGCCCCCCCCAACCACTGGAACCAATCATACATGCAGGCATAGTTTATTGATACAGCAGTGTTCCCGAAGCTGGTGTCTGGGGGGCCACCAGAAGGTCCAGGTTTTTACCCTCCTACCAGCTCCTTGGTTGGGAAACATTGACACAGCACCTTCTGCACACAGTAAAAAAGCGCTTTACGGTTTTAAAACTAAGTTACAACATTACAGCAAAACGAGCACACAAAGCAACAAAATCAAACGATACCGTAAAACAATACAATCAAACAAAACCACAAGCCAATACGCATGTGGTCAGATCTGAGAGCTTGATACATATTTACACATTATAACCCAGCACTGGATAGGTGATTATGGAAGATGGACAAAAGTACGTTTAACACACAAATATACACACAAGTATTCACCGATATATAACCTACTGTCAATATCATGCACTGATCATTTTCAGAGCAGTTCATCTCAAAAATGAATTTCTCTGCTCATTCTCATAACAGAGGAAATCTGTTCCATATCCAGCTTACAGAGATAGGGGGCGGAGTGGGGGGGGCGGGGTTATACTCTGCGATTCAAATCTGGAAAGACCAAAGAAATTAATGCCCTTCTGTTTCTAAGCAGCTAACATATCTGCCAAGTACCAGCTGAGTAACAGGGATTAATAAAATAAAATCAAATGCGGCGTGATGTACGTTTCCACGCGACACTGAATGGATTTTCAGAATTTAATTTTCCACTCCGGAACACATCACGGTCAAATCTAATACCGCGCAGCTCACTTCAGATAATGAAATTAGGAGAGAAGCTGAACAGTTTCGCAACTTGTGAGTCATTTACAGCACGTGACCCGGCGAGCAGGTTGGAGTCCAGCTACGCAAGCGAGGGCCCCTACCTTGCTTTGACTGGCGGAGGCAGACGAGGCAGTCTGTGCCTTCACGGCCTCGGCCTCCGGTTTCTTCTCCTCGGTTGCCATGGTTACAGGATCGCAGGGATGGGTGCCGCTGCGGCGGAGCTGTGAAGGAGACGGGCACAGGACTGTAATTATGTCCTATATTTTTGGGGCCCTGTCACTCAGAGGCCCTTGGAATAATCCTAACTGCCCCCCCCCCCCCCCCATTAACGTCTTAACGAGGTTCATAAACGGATGCTAAATCTGCACACATCAAAAGCCGTTGTGGCTATTTTTTGTGATTCTAAGGGAGTACCACAGAATGCTATTTTTATTTGTTTTTTAAGGTGAGGAAATACAACAAGCTGACAAAGTCAATTTGAAGAGTGAAATATATATAAAAAACATTTTTCCGCTCTCCTTTATTTTTATATATATATATATGGGGTGGCATGGTGGTGCACTGTTTAGCACTGTTGCCTCACACGTCTAGGACCTGGGTTAGAGTCTCTGCCTGGGTTACATGTATGTGGAGTTTGCATGTTCTCCCCGTGTTGTCGTGGGGTTTCCGCCGGGTACTTCAGTTTCCCCCCGCAGTCCAAACACATGATGAGGCTGATTGGAGTTACTGACATTGACCATAGGTGAGCATGTGTGAGTGGATGGTGTGTGACTGTGCCCTGTGTTGGGCTGGCCCCCCATCCTGGGTTGTTCCGCCCCTCGTGCTCCGGACCCCCCTCAACCCAGGAGGATAAGCAGTTTGGGAAAAGGGTGGATGGATATTGATAGTTTTTTTCTCTGGCCGACTATGCTGATACCGAACGCTCAGACATACACGGCAGATGGAGATTATTATCTGGAATCCACTTTAGCCTGACTGTATACGAGGGCTCTCTCTGCTTCTAGAAATTCTCTGATTCTCTATACCGAAAAGTGAGCCATTTCTAAAACAGCGACACTCACTTCTGCTGACAGGTTGACCGTACCACCAGCATGGGGATATACTGCTCTTCTATATACCTACATACCAGCTCAGTGCAATTAAGCCCTTTTCAAGGTCCTAGCATAACAAAAGCAGACCAGCTCCTGGGTCCAAACTCAAATTAATAATTAAAAAGTAGTCGTAAAGAAACGGAGCCGCTACGGTTTTTATCTCAAATCACAAAAGTAGATATTACTGTTATACAACAGCCACAGTGCTACCATGGAAACACACATGACCTAGACTGCTCATTAGATGGACATTGAAGGAATTTATCATCGAAGGCAGGAGTGTCAAACTCCAGTCCTGAAGGGCCGGAGCCCTGTGTAGCTTAGTTCTTTCCCCGTTCCACCATAAATGATTCAGCTCAAGAGCTGTGTGGTACTTAGCACAAGGAGCTGAATCAGATGTTTTAAATGAGGGGAAACCCAAAAATGTGCAGGGCTCCGACCCTCCTGGACTGGAGACTGTTTCCCTTGATCTAAGGGTATCGGACGTTTACAAATGAATAAAATGCTTAGGGTAAAGCTGCTAGTACAAAGTGGAGGAACTGGTCTGGGAAATCGCCGGCATTAGTTAACTGCCGAGTAAGATTGGAGGATGAGGGGAAACACCCAAAGCCTTGGTATGGAACAGCGGCATGAAGCAAGAAAATCGACTGAAAAAAATAATCACAACAGTGAAAAAGCTGAAAGAATAAAAAAGGGAAAAAAAAGTCTCAGTACTAGACAAAAGATTTACCTGCTCAAAAAAACAGGCTGCAACACTGTTGCTTTTATTTCTTAGTAAACACACTTGAGCTACTCCCAAGTGTCAAAGGGTAATATATGTAAAGAAAAATAGTTCGGATCGAAACATTCTATTTCTTTAAGAAACAGATACAACCGATGTTTGGCTGTAAGCAATTATCGTGAAGATCGTGGAGGCAGGTTGGTGGAGACGAAGCAATAACGAATATTTTATAGTGCTTAACAGCAAAGTGCATTTCGGATAACAGGGCAGAGAAGTCAACATAAGTGAAATAATGTAATACTTGTCTGTGAAGTCGGTGACAAATGTTCAAATTTTGATCCCACGTTAATTGTTTACCCATTACATTGGAGAGTGGTAGGTATACAACGCACAGACGTATACCTCATGCGCATTAAGGGACTGCACATTTTTGGAGAAGAGGAGGCAAAGCACCATTACCAACGCTTATACAAATACGCATGCCGGCTCGCATGAAAGAAATCCATCAGATCTCTAAAATCAGCTATGGCCGCGTAAAATTTTGCCTAATATGTACGTACGGCACGACACGTGTGTATGATTAATACTGCATGACCATCCACTACCGCCAGCTTCAGACATCACATCACCGACTACGTCTAAAGCTAGTTACATTTATGAATGGATTACATATATTAAAGAAACAACATATTATTTGGAATTAATCCTAGCCAAAAATACGGGCATAAAGGAGGCGGCACTGGCTGAGTTATTAGCTATGGGCTGAAAAGGGGCCTTTTACGAGTCCTATCCCACAACAGCACTATATGCCTATATGCACTCAGCACTGTTTACGCTCTTCATTCACACCTTGACACATCCCAGGGTCGTAGCCACTCCCCGGCTTAACGCAAAACAGATGCATGCTATTTTCATTTCTGGATTTTTTTAAATGCATTGCATTACTGGCTAATTGCTTAGCCTGTTACTCCATTCAAACAATAAAAAGCGGACACACTTACGCTCTGGCGACAGGCGCAACGATGTGCGGTTATTTTGAATTCCACCTAACGAATTATTAACTGCCGGTATAAAGTCCTCTTATATAACAATGAGCTGGCTGTAACTGTAATTGTCTTTTCGATGATGGCTAACAAGTAATGAAGCTGCAGCGTTTTGGCTTCGAAGCTCAGGCGAGGAATGTGGCATCGAACAACCAACGCGCATGTGCAGTCTGAAGCTAAGGCGTATTACAACATTATGGCATCCGCTAAGGGTCAATCCGTCAATCTATGTGTTAAACTGAATCGCTTTTACTTTCCTCAGAGGATCTTCGGCGTGTGGCATTTCTGCAAGGCGTAAATCAATAGTGGTTTTGACTACAAGCCAATGTCAATACTGTACGTACTACCTTGTAATACAACAGAAATATATCAAGATGTCTCAGTTGAACGGGGTAAATATTATAGTAACACTATTTGGAACAATCCAATCCCTTTGTGAGTCTGAAAAATCTGAATTTCAACGATTGTTTTACATCACTCTTGTGCTCCCAAATGCACCCAAGTACAAAATCTTTAGTCTGTTTTCTGTATAAAAGTCATGTTTTATGAGTTCCTGGTTGTATTTTGTCTATCAACATGTTACCCCGATACGCCAATAACCCCACTTCTCAGTATAGGCCACTGTTCTATGCATCCTTCACTGGCTTACAGTTAAGTCTCAGATTGACTACAAAATACTGCTATTAACTTGTAAAGCACCGAATGGCCTTATACCAATGGCTGTACCATTGTACCGGTGGTGTCTTAATGGTTAGGGAAACACACTTGTAATTGTAAAATTGTGGGTTGAAATCCCTGACAAGCAAGGTACCGCCCCCAAGCACTGGTCCCTGGGTGCTGAATAGCTGCCCCCTGCTATGTCACGTATGGGTTAAATGCAGAGGATACATTTCGTTGTTGTGTGCTGTGGTGTATCGACGATCACTAAATTCTAAAAATTCTAACCAGAATGTCTTAGAGATCTACTGGCCTCTTACAACCCTTGCTTGCTTCGATCTCAAGGAACAGAATATCTATTAGTACCTAGAGTAGAAAGAACTACATACATTCTCTTATAGAGCTCCTCAGCTGTAGAATAGTCTTCCACTGGATGTGCAAGATTCAGGCTCACATTCAATATTCAAGTCCAGACTAAAACACACTTGTTTAGTCTAGCTTATATGGACTCTAGTTCATTAGCCTTTAAGGATTCTAGTTTTCTAGCTTTTAGGGACTCTAGTTCAAGCTCTAGCTAAGTGTTCACCCCAGTTAAGTCTACTGTGTGAGGTCTAGTGCTGGGTGGGGATCAGTACCATTGGCTTTGGATGAGCTGAACTGTCAGTGCTGTGACTCTAGCTTCACACCCCCTTTGGGAATTGGAGCGCCAACGTTTCAGGGACTCCCCATGCCTGCATTCCCACTTGCTGTCCTTCCTACTTCTGCTGCCATAGCCGTGTCTGCTTGGCTTACATATTGCACTCATCTGTTTGCACTGACTCTAGTCTCCCCTACTTTGGCTAATTGCACATTTTATATCCCTTACTCCTCCTGGGGTGCCTGGAGACCCCAAATTATCAAGATGTGCTGCCTTCCCTGCTGCTTGCTATGCTCCCACTACTTGTGAATCTTTCTGGCCTGCTTGCCCTTCTGCTAGAGATTTTTTTCCTGCTGCCGTACCACTGTTCATCCTGCCATCAGTATCATGCCTGCTTACCCCCCCCCCCCCCCCACTTTGAAACTCACATGTTAAGATTGGACAGTGTGAATTGGAAGTTTGCCAACTTGCTTATTTGACTTCCCCTGAAGGATGGGTTCCCCCTTTGAGTCTGGTTAGGGCTTCCTCTGCCGCCCCCTGGAGGATGGGTTCCCCTTTTGAGTCTGGTTAGGGTTAGGGCTTCTTCTGCTGCCCCCTGGAGGATGGGCTCCTCTTCGTTCTAGGGCAGAGTTCTTCGAATCTGGACCTCGATTCCAAATCCAGGCCTTGTTTTCAGTTAGTTAGGTAGTTAGTGTAATAATTACTGATTCTGATTGGTCGGAGGCTTCACACCTGGCTCACGGGTAAAGGAAGGCTGGAGAACCAGCAGTGCTCGGACCTCGAGGACCGGGATTTGAATAATAGGGTTCTAAGGAGTATTTCCTTGCCACTGTCGCCACATGCACATGTACAGTTTTAACCTTAAAATTATTTTCTATATTAGACCTTCTGTATTTCTCTACATTATGTGTACATTTTTAGTTTTTGTAACTTTTTAGTCTATTGTAAGATTTTCAACTTGTTGACTTGAATTTTTGATTTAATATGCATAGTCTACGGGTCTTTCACAGTACATTTCACTACATGTTGTACTTGTATAACCATGTATGTGACGAATAAAGTATCTTGTAACTCTTGTATCCTGTACCTTGACATGCTCACTGGGGGCTTTTGGCAGGGATAATATAAAGCATTTTGGCACAATGTAATGTTGTGTTACTGTGCTACATAAATAAAATTGAATTGAATTGAATTGAACTGAAAAGGTACCCTGAGCAAAGCACCACCCCGAAAAACTGCTCCCTAGGCACCAAATTAGCTGCCTCCTGCTATGTCACAATGCCACATATGGGTTAAATGCAGAGGACACATTTCATTGTTGTGCACTGTGTGCTACAGTGTGTCAATAATGACAGCCACTTTCATTTCCTTCGTTTTCTTTCCTTAATAACAAATAAATATTTGATTTCAGAGAATCAACCTCTTTTTATTCAGCAATGTCAATCTCAAGAATTGCATCATTGCCAAACTAACAGGTATACTTCCTAAAGTTGGGTATATGGACTAACAGGATGGACTGGTTTCCTCCCACAGTCCAAAGGTATGAAATTAAGCTAGCCGGTAAACTGCATATAGGGAGTTCTTGTGTGCTTGTTGTTACCAATTTAAATATAGATAAATTGTAACCACGTTTTGTGCCCAGTGCAAGGCGTAGCTCTGCCTTGTGATGCCTAGAATGCACTACAGGACATAGGGTAAGTGCATTAAGTTAGATATATGTGTATTTCAGTCATATATTTATTGTAATATATATGGGATCTTAATTAGCTTCGCAATTAATAAAGTAGGCCTATCTATCGAAAATACACGTAAAGCTCTGATTACATGTATCCACTATGACTTTTGTTACACGTCTTATTGGAAATATTTACATTTTTCTGATATTTCATCCACTGTGTTTTAATTAGGCAAACCTGTCAAACAAGCCGTGGTGACACACGTTTTCTGGCGATCAAAGTGTCTATAGAGAATGAACAACTGAGTGGCAGTGTAGGCAGTAGCGTTGGTTGTCGGGAAACGTAGTCCTGGCTGCTGAACCCGATATGCTCACCAGGCGACGCGCATGTAGCAGCGGTGCGCATGCGCAGGAGGGGGGGCGGCATTTCTTCTGCCTCATCTTTATGCTCTTTAGCGTTGCTCTAATAAAAGAGGAGCTTTTAGGAAGACTACAAGCAAAACCCTATCGGACTCGTCGAGGAAGTAATACGTTCAAATATTCCCCTCCCTCATTAGTGCTTATTGAGTAAGGGCATTCCGCAATCCAATATTGAAAGCTCGAAGTATTTCTTTAAAAAACGCATTGAGCCTACGAGAACTGCTTGTTATGTTTTTATTCCGACAAAGCTGCCTCTGTGTTGCAACAATGCAACAAAGCCCGGTTTCGGTTAGCTGGTGTAGGCGGGGGTTGTGGTTAACGTGCTGCGCGCGGACATAACATAGTTAACGCGTTTGAAGTTTGTTGCTAAATTCACTAGCGGCTGTCCGACTTGCGTGAAGTTGAATGCGTGTGAAGGTGGACGGAAGGTGGGTCTAATGATGGTGGGAGAGGCAAGACCGCTCGTTTAGATATAGGTTAAGTGCCTGCATTTCATACTGCCTTTCCTTTGCCCGCCATCTTTTAGGAGAATGTGTTAAAAACGGTTTTAAAGGGAATGGCGATCGGTTTTTTTTCCTTACACCATCGTTTACTTTTTATTTATACCTATAATGCGGACAATCGGTGTGATAATGAATCGCACGGCGGTGAGATAGAGATTAGTCCTGTAGTTTGCCAACTTAAGTGTAACATAAACATGAAATCAGACCGCCGACTGGTTACTTCGGCTTGTTCGGTTGCATATATCTGAAGGTTGGGCAGCTGGTGAAGCGGAATCGGCGTTAAAAAGCGCTTCGCTGAGCTGTTTCTTTAGGCGGGATCTTGCCTTGACCCCCACCCCCAAATGCTCGCCTGCGATCGCCGGCTTTTCCTCTTGATTGATTCTTGCAGCCAGAAACGATCAAACAACAAGCCGATGATTACATTGTAACTATAGCTTGAAACTCGGTAGCTGGTCGGACTGGCTCAGATTTCAGGTTTGTATCCCTGCCGATACTCAAGTTTGACATTATTTTCCGTTTATTGCGGTCTGTGATTCAATGTTGGTTATACGATATGCGAGACTTTATTAAACCAAATGTCATTTTTCCCCAGTATATTTTGTTATCTATACTACGTTGGGTTTGGCTACCTTTGACTTCCTTGCGTTACTTAAACTTTTCGAATTTTTTTTGTCGGTTGAATAATACACGTTAATATGCCGTCGATCTGACACAGTAATTGTTTTTTTAAAACGCAATGTGTACGTGTGTCGCTTCGATCGGTGTGATGGTTCCTAGCCGGGAATAATACAGTCGGTGGTGGAAACCGCGCTAATTCTGTCAAAGCTTCTGCGATCTTTTAATAAACCCAGAGGCGTACAAGAAATCCAATTAACTCCCAACTCTGGTAACTTTTCAATACACAAAATATTTCAGGCAGTAAAACTTAAATCGTTTAGCTAATAACTGAACTTGATCGTTACTTTTAATACTCTCGGTTTTATGATTTTCATTTCGATTGTACTGTTGCCGTTATTAGTGTATCTAGGATTTTGCGCGTAGCACCACGTATGCAATTGCCAATGCACGATTCTGCAGGCTGTACCAAGTACGAGCTGTTTGTTTTAAACCTTATCTTGCGGTAGTATTATAAAAAAAAAACCGTGGAGTCAAGGTTTTTGCTTTATCACCGTTCTTGAAAAATGCAGCCTAATAGTTCGTTTGAATTTGTCTACTTCGAAACGCATCAGTTGGTCCTTTACTGTCGACTGGGCTGACGGAGATATCGAAGACTAGAAAGCCAAAGCGAACTATGTAAAAAATAATTTGCTCACTATATACGTGATGTATGACCGAAACAGGCCGCAATAAAAATGAAATACTTTTATGTGATAGATAATCCCTTTGGTGGGTCAGACACAATTTTAGTTTTTTTTCCTGCGTGTTCTTTGTCATCACTTATGTGCCACTTGTATTTAGTTGTATTAGTATAAAATGTCATCCTTCTCTGAGATAATGTTACTTATTCTCGTTTCATTAAAGCTGGCGGTCCGACTGTGAGGCATCGGGGTAATTGTGGTCTTCTCTGTCGGCCTACTGTGAGATCTTAGGCACAATAAGCTGGTTTTTTTTATCTTTGCCTGGGCCTTTTAATACTAATTTAATGGCAATGGGGTTGGTGTTTTTGTGTGCATGTTTGGTATCTATCAGTGTCGCTCTTTGTCTTCTCCACTCGGACTTAAAAAGGTTCTCAGGATGAATTGTAACCAGCGAACGACAAGTCATTAAAATGCTATTAGTTTCTGTGGCCAGAAATGCTTTGATTTGCTTTTTATGTCTGTTTTCATAGGAAGTTTCTTGGTTCCCATTAATGCAGAAAGTGTCTCTGATGCTGAGTGGAGCGAACTCTTAATATTGTGTGTAGTCTGAGTGTTGTCCTTATTTCCAGCTGGATAGATGCTAAGATGTACGTTTTTAGTTAATGGTGGTTTTATATTGTATTATATGTCTTTCAGGCTCTCTTATCTGGAATTGTCTGTCCCGAGGCAGCGCTTGAGAAAAGGATATTAGCTCTACACTCACTACCTCCCTCTGACTGCGTTCTGTCATTGCTTGCACTGTTTAAATGCCGGATTGTCGGCTGGACTTTGTACCCAGAGCTTTCCGGAAACTCTGCTTATCGATCCAGGTTTGGAGACGGCCCCTGCTTTTCATCGCCTCTGTGTTTTCGTCACGGTTTGGTGTGTGATTGGTTCAGGTTTAGAGGACTGGTGCTCATGGGCGAAGGATACCGCCAAACGTCGTTTACGTGCGACTGAGCTCTCCGAGGGCCGCGCTTTGCTTTTATGCGGTAGCAAGTCTCAGCTGATAAGTGCCTGGATTTGTGACACTCTGGGGAAGTGTTAATAAAACTGTCGAAGAATGAGTCAGACGCAACGAGATTGAGAGAAATTGAGTTTGTGTGTGTGTGTGATGCTTTGCTGATTTCACCTGGCCATTAGCCGCCTATGGATTTACTTTGTCTTGTTTTTTTCTCCTCTGTATAATAGTAACAACCCAGTTGAAGGTAAACTGAGGTTTTTTTTCCTCTACTTCAGCTGTAGCTATAGTGGGAGAATGAGCTGTTGGACCCGCTGCTCTTTTCATTCCTGAGAAGCATAAAGCAGTTAAACCTCACCGGTTATGTTCTGTGTGCTGCTTTTTCCCTCTGCAGGCCTTGCTGGCCAGCTTCCACACAGCTTGTGATTTAGGTGTCTTCTGAGAACCTCACGTGCTTGGGAACAATGTTCTTTGTAGAGAAGGTGTTAGCTGTGGTTAAGTCAGTGTTTTTGCTCTTTGTTTTGCTCTTTAATTTATTCCGTGTGGTTTTGGTCGGGGCCACAGGAGAGTCTCTGCTGTGACGATCGTGCTTGGGTAGAGCCAGTAGAAATATTGTATTTGAAATGGGAATAAATGCTGCTCTGTTAGGGTTTCGAAGCTGAGAAAGGGGTCAACTGTGCCCCGTGGAACAAGGAACGTTCCATTTCCATCCTTACTCGCCTGACTTTTTAATTAAGTATCATATGAGTCTGCATAGACGCTAGAGTGGGCAGGGTTTGGGTGGGGGTGTGGCTCAGGTGGTGATTTAGCCAAGTCTTGATTCTTCCCCCTCTCTTCCTTTTCAGACCAGCTGACGGCTGTGATTGGTCCTTCAGAGACCATTAGGTCAGGCCCTGAAATGGCATACTGCCCCCCCTGGGGAAGGGTAGAGAAGAAGGATACTCTAGGTGCCAGCTGAAGACAGGATAGAGTGAAAGCATAGAGAGAAAGAGACTGTGGGAAATCCCCCCTTCCCCCCCCCTCTCTCCTCCCCTGCGTCAACATGTCAGCGGGGACGCCAGTTGTACAGACCACGCCCATGGGCGTCAACCCTGCAGCGCCAGAGGTGACAAACCCCAGTAAGCCTGGCAGGAAGACTAACCAGCTGCAGTACATGCAGAACGTGGTGGTGAAGACGCTCTGGAAGCACCAGTTTGCATGGCCCTTCTACCAGCCCGTCGACGCCATCAAGCTCTGTCTCCCCGTAAGTACAGAATGGCCTCGTCCCGCTGGTGCACCTGAACTTAAAGGCTCGTGCTGAGTTATTTACAGCAGCTTGTGTGTGTGATCTGGCCTAAACATGTGACATAATGCCGTAACGCGATTCAGGTCTGAGTGGTTTTTCCAGTGTGTCGTTTATTATTTTCAAATGATTAACTTTTAACAAAGTTGGTACTTGACAAGTAAACATCCAGGCAGACATTACACCAGCAACACACCAAATATTAATAAAATGGCTGTTAAAAAAAGATGGATACATGAATGCGTGGGGTACATACAGCTGGTGATACAGCATTGGTGGCAATACAAAAAAGGAAGATGATATAATTAAACCATTCTTTCAGTTCTTGAGGTTTAAGCATTTTCCAGTAGTGTCTTATTTTTAAGATTTTTAAACTACCTTTGCTTTCCAGCTTGTAACTAAAAATGCTAGTGAATCATTACCATTGATTATTTTCTTCCCTCTCACTCGTCGAACATGCTATCTACGCTGAATGGGGCGACCTTCATGCCTGCGGCTTCATCCAGGACTATCATAAGATCATCAAGAACCCAATGGATATGGGGACCATCAAGAAGAGGCTAGAAAACAACTATTACTGGAGCGCCAGCGAGTGCATGCAGGACTTCAACACCATGTTCACCAACTGTTATATCTACAACAAGGTAGGACTTAAAGCGACTTGTAGGCACTGAACGGCGTCCTTCCTAACTGGGTGTTGTCCCCAGTGCATCTGCTTTGTTTGCTAAAGCTTAAAGGAGCTGTCTGCTAGACAAGTTTGCAGTACAGTCATTCTTGGTTCAATAAAATGTCTAGCAATGGATTTATTTTTTAAAGCCTTTTTGTTGGATGGGATTCCCAGCCTAGACGAACTGAAAGATTAGCGTTGGTACTGAGCACGCTCTTCTTTCTCATTGTTTCTCCTCCTCTTTTGCTTCCCCAGCAAACGGATGACATTGTTCTGATGGCTCAAGCTCTGGAGAAGATCCTCTTGCAGAAAGTGGCCCAGATGCCTCAGGAGGAGGTGGAGCTTCTGCCCCCTGCCCCCAAAGGCAAGCGGAAGCCTGGAGCTCCGCCCACTGCAGGTACCCCCCCCCCCCCCCCAGCCTAGCCCTGCTGGCCTCCGTGAGCCGTGACAGAGGGGCGGGTCTGTGTCAGTGAGTGTGAAAACAGAGTGTCGCTGTTGGGGCCGAGTCATGCTCTGATTTCTGGCAACAGGGGGTCTGCCGGACCCGACTGTGTCTGCAGCCTCGCCCCCCTTGACGTTCCCGAGCTCGCCCTCACCGGTGTCCCCGACGCCTGTCATCTCCGTGGCTACCCCCGTGCCCACTATCACTGCCAACGTCCCACTGGTCCAGGCCACGCCCCCCGCCCCGCCCATGATGCCCGTGGGCCCGCCCGCTCAGCCCGTCGTCAAAGTAAGCCTCGTGCGCGTTTCTTGGAATCGCTCGTGGGATGTGGAGTTAGCAATGTGTGACCCAGTGGGGCTGTCACTGTCATACAGGAATGAAACGTACAACTAGATCGTGGGGCGTGAATCGGGTGTCGTTTTCACTGAGGTCATTATAGTCACATGTGCAGATTCTGGAACATTCTGGGGCTGCGAAACTAGTGTGGCTCCCTCAGGTGACAAGAGGGGGACGTGTGATACATCAAAGCTTGTGTGTATAAGTCCAAAGCTGCGATGAGGCGTTTTAAGCCCCGCCTTCTGGTCCCCCCCCTCCACCACCACAGAAAAAGGGCGTCAAGCGGAAAGCAGACACCACAACCCCCACCACCTCCGCCATCACAGCCAGCCGCGAGGAGTCCCCCACGCCGCAGGAGGCGAAGCAGCCCAGGCCTCCTTCCCGCCGCGAGAGCACGGGGCGTCCCATCAAGGTCCCCCGGAAGGAGCTGGAGGAGAGCGAGGGGGCGGCACACGCCAAGAGGGGCAAGCTCAAGGAGCAGCTCCGCTACTGCGACAACATCCTGAAGGAGATGCTGTCCAAGAAGCACGCCGCCTACGCCTGGCCCTTCTACAAACCTGTGGACGCCCAGGCCCTGGAGCTGCATGACTACCATGACATCATCAAGCACCCCATGGATCTCAGCACTGTCAAGGTACATCCATCCCCAGCGACAGTATATGTGCAGTCAGGTGCCCTGCAGATGTGTTTTCTGGGTGGTTTGTGGCTTGTTGGGTGAAGGGGCACTGTGGCTGTGATCAGAAGGTTGCTGGTTCAAGTCCCATGGTCAGCAGAGTGATTTCACCGGTGGGCCCCTGAGCAAGACCGTGAACCCTCAGTTGCTCCATGCAGTCTCATTTTGCGTTCTCAGATGTACATTGTTTTGATAAAAGCTTCTGCTAAATAATATGTAGATGTCAGTCTTCTGGTGTCTCGACGTTTGTACTACACATCTTGTAGGTAACAGATATTTATCGTAGTAGATTCATCGGCGGAGTCAGAAGGCAGTGTTGCGACTCCTCTTTTGAGCATGGGCCAAGGCCTCCAGATGGCTTAATTTTTCCCCCCCCTTTTTGATGAATCGAGCGTGGCAAGGGAGATCTGATCTGGCAACCCTCGGTCTCCCTTTCCTGCAGAAAAAGATGGACGGCCGGGAGTACCCGGACGCCCAGGGTTTCGCAGCTGACGTCCGGTTGATGTTCTCCAACTGCTACAAGTACAACCCACCGGATCACGAGGTTGTGGCAATGGCCCGCAAGCTGCAGGTGGGTGTCACCCCCTTCCTCCCCCCTTGGCTCGGTGTTGGGGTTCTGGCACGTTCTGTATAACGGCACCACGCTCCGCCCCGTAGGACGTCTTCGAGATGCGCTTCGCCAAGATGCCGGACGAGCCTGCGGCGCAGAGCCCGCCTGCGAGCCCCCCCACCGCGGCAGGCATGGCGGGTAAGGGTGCGGCCAGCGGGGCGAGCAGCGCGGACAGCTCCAGCTCCGACAGCTCCGACTCGGAGGAGGAACGGGCCACGCGGCTCGCCGAGCTGCAGGAGCAGGTGGGTTTCGGAGCGTGGTGCCCCTTCAGGCCTCGTGATTTACGGTAATCCTGATCAGCTTTGACGCTGGACCTGTCACTTCTTAGCATTCTTGGCACCCTGTATGTAGATATATGTTCATGAGTAAATGCGGCCTCACGTACCATGACGTCGCTCTCTGTGTACAGTGACCTGTTCTCTCACTTGACCAATGGCAATGATATCTTTAACTCTCTTACCAGCGATTCTCTGTGGAGCCCCCCAGTGGTAACGGGCAGGGGGAAAAATACAGGTGCGCCAAAAGTTCGCAGGTGATTGACCGACTCTTCACTTCTCCACCCTGCTCCCTAACTAACTCCGGAACAGAGTGCTATGTGCTTCGTCCTGCTGAACCAGCCGGGGTGGGAGGGGCCAGCAACAGGAGGCTGCTCGTGATTGGGCGCTGGGGGGGAGAAGGGTGGGGCTCTCGCTCCGTCGGGGCTTGCTGGGTGATGCATCTCAAGGTTCCGCTAATGCCTTTTGCTGTCCTCTATAGGTGTCAGCGATGCTGATTGGTGCAGCTGGTGAATGAGAGTTTAGATTATGGTTTTTAAAATTATTTCCTAGGCAGCCGGCATAATTACCCCCTCTTGTTTTTTTTTTCCTATGTTTGTTTTTGCTAATCGCTACATGCTGGCACCAAAAGGGTTAAAGACCTTGACTGGTGACGCGGCGGTTATGGATTTTTCTTGAACGGAAAGATCCTATTGTGGATGAGCAATCGGGCCAATCATCCCTATTCTGCCGACAGAATTGAATGTGTGAAATGATTTTTTTCACAACCACACGTCTTTCACGTGGATTTCTTTTTATTGGTTATGAGCAAAGCCATTTTCACCCAGGTGTAGCAAGCAGGGATATCATAGTTTGGGAAATCGCTGATAAAGTGACGGAGGTAAGTCGAGAGGCCGTGTTTGATGGGTCCGCACTTGAAGCTACGCTGCTGTAATAGCCTCGCTTCGGTCCGACCTGGCACCGTCCTCCCGTCTGCCGAGAGCTGACCTCCCGCTCCCCTGTCCCCCCCACCCCCCTCCGCAGCTCAAAGCCGTCCACGAGCAGCTTGCCGCCCTGTCCCAAGCCCCCGTCAGCAAACCCAAGAAGAAGAAGGAGAAAAAGAAAAAGGAGAAGGATCGCAAGGCCAAGCCGGACGACGAGAAAAAGCTCCGAGCCGCTCAGCCGGCCAAGCCGGCCCAGCAGAAGAAGGCCCCGGCCCGCAAGGCCACCAGCACTGGCACCAGCACCAGGTACATTTGCCGGAACCTCGATTCCAACAAAACCTTATGCTATATGTATATTTACAGTATATGTGCAGGTGGAACTGACTCATCTAGGAGGTAGAAGTGCCCGAGTCATTTTCTGCAGTACTTGGCCTCCGGGACAGTTGGGCTCATTCCACGTCCAATCATCACACTTCTGGACCTCGTCGTCACGGATTTTAACAAAACTTGGTTTAACAAGCATTAACCTGTACCATGCATTGATCACTAACTGCTATTCTGCTGCTAACAGCTTTGAAAGGAAGTGTGGTTTTGATAAGTTTCACATAATGATTTTCACAACATTACAAGGTAGTTTAAGTTAAAAAAAAAAATCTATTTTGAAATATAGGTTTTATTGTTATTGAATTTTTAATATTTTAATTAGTGATTATTCATATGGGGATTGCATCTATAGAGCTGGACAATAGCTTTATAACAATGAGGACCATTTCTGTGCAGCTTATATTAATTTAATTATAGCCAGTCAGTCATGCCCCCCCCCCCCAAAAAAAAGTGAAAGCAAACTCCTGCCTCAAAATGTTCAAACATTGCCTGTTAACCCAGTAAAACAGATTTACAGTACACTACACCCTTCTCCAAAGTCTTAACAATGTTCACAAACAGAAATTAAATCATTTTTCTTAAATTAAACTTTTTAATATGCTCATTGATTTTAATAAAGAATTATATGCTCAGTCAAGGTCTATCAAGAGATAAAAAAAATGGCATCTCTGATATATATGGGTGGTAGCAAAATTTTTTGAAATTGACTTAAAAAGGTAGTGATGGCCAAATGAAAGTTCATGAACCATTTGCTGTGTTTTCTGACCCCACTAGATGGTGCTCTCTGTTCATAAAAGGGCTCAAAGCATGCATCAAAGCAAACCAAGACGGCCATCTTGGTCGGAAAATGCAGCAAATGCTTCATTTGGCCATCACTATAAAAAGGCACACCAGACACTCCTTAGTCATTTTTTGACAGAATCTTTGTAATCATCTTGTGATAATTCAGAGGACTTTTTCGCGTCATGCAGGGAGGGCATGGGTATCATCTCATGCATAATAGCACTTGCTCTGTAATTGATAGGCATACAGACGATTTAAACAGTTTCTCTTTGACCACTGCAAACATGCAGGCGGGTGAAAAAGGGAGTCCCAGGTGCGAGCTGCGAGTCTGATGATGAGGAAGACTCGCCTCCCATGACATACGATGAAAAGCGGCAGCTGAGCCTAGACATCAACCGGCTGCCGGGCGACAAGCTGGGCCGCGTCGTGCACATCATTCAGGCGCGTGAGCCCTCGCTGCGGGACTCCAACCCCGACGAGATCGAGATCGACTTCGAGACGCTCAAGCCCTCCACCCTGCGCGAGCTCGAGCGCTACGTCAAGTCGTGCCTGCAGAAGAAGCAGAGGAAGCCTTTGCGTAAGTCCTTCCAGACACCTCATCAGCTTTCTGAAACCTTCCCATAAATCTTGGCTGCCCAGAGCCTCCTCTCGTCCAGACACTTTCTCAGCATCTTGAAGCCTTTGTGTTTTCTAGTGGTACCTCCTGGATTCTGAAGATGTCACTACAGAGGAATCCCTCATCCCAAATCCACACAATACAGTGCTTAACGTCTATTTTTCGAATGAATTGCATTCTAATTAAGAGACGTTTACAGACAAGAGGAGGACATTCGGCCCCTCAAGCTTTTGGGGAGAATTCAACTGATATCTCAGTTGTTAAATCAGAGCTAGATAAAAAAATTTAAAGAGGCCCAATGTTTGTTTGCACTACACTAAAAGGAAGACTATTCCATCCTAAAAACTACAAGAAATACTTCCTCAAAAACAATTCAAAATGTTCTCCTGTTAATTTCCACCTATGGCAACGAGTTCTTGTATTGAACTAATAATGAAGTAGCCATTTGGCTGAACAGCATCCAGAACTGTTAAAATCATATACCTGGATCATGTCCCCTCTTAGTCTCCTTTGCTTGTGGCTGAATTGATTCAGCTCAGCTAGGGGTGGGCGATATAACCAAAATCTTCTATCACGGTAGAAACAATTTTCTACCTCGATAACGATATATATCACA
>JABFEB020000113.1:4450427-4460585 GCA_019775895.2 Stomatorhinus ivindoensis
CCCCCCCCCCCCCCCCCCCCCCCCCCCCCCCCCCCCCCCCCCCCCCCCCCGGTAGCCTATCCGAGGCAATATAGGGCACAACATAGGGGTACAACCTGGACATCACAGGGTGCATATGCTCAGTCTCACATGGTACAAATTATTTTAAAGATGCCAGTTAGCCAATCGGAATGTCTTTGGACTGTGGAGGAAAACACATTGGTACAAAGGAAACAGAAGGAAGGATTCGAACCTCCAGCCCTTCAGATGTGAACCGGGATGTACCTAGAATCTGGGCCTCCTGACAGAATGTTAACTTGCCCCCCATCCCCCCCCCGCCAAAAGTATGCTTGTCTCTCCGATGGCCCCGGATGTGAGGCAGCCGTGCTGATCGCTTAGCCACTGTCCCATGCAATTATTGTATTTTTTTGTTTCACACATATTTTGGCTGTTTAATTCCCTTTGATGGCCTGTAATAATTTTCCAGCGAGCACGACGTCGGGGAGGATGACATCTACGACTGCGTGCCGTGTGATGATGACGGGGACGATATCTACGAGGACATCATCAAAGTGGAAGTACGACAGCCCATGGTGAGGAAGCATGCCTGTGTTGCGGCTTGGGGGTTTGGTGACAACGTCTCTAACTGCAGTCTAACCCCCCCCCCCCCCCAAAGATATAGTACACCTCTGATATTTAGCATGACCTTTCCTTGGAAATGCAGCCCTGTTCTGTATTCGCCTCCCCAAAGGCACCTTGATGAAAAGATACACATATTAGACCCTAAACGGCCGACTAAGGGTGCTATTAAAGCCACACTGGGGGGGGGGGTTTCGCTCCTTTCACCCGTCTTACCTCTCTCTCTGTTCCTTTATGCTGCAGATAAGGTACATGCAGGTAAGCCGCCACATCGTGTTGTATTCGTCGCAAGCGCAGTGGGCATGGCCAGTGTCCTGTCCCATCATTCAGCAGAACTATTTGCTTTAAGAAGAAACACTATTCGTGGCAGCGGTGAAATAACAAGAGAGGAAGGAAGTGTAGCATTTACCAGGAGGAGCAGTTGTGATCCGTCAAGCGTAACTTTTCGATGTTCGCTGTGCCTCCCCACGGAGATCACCGAAGTTGACAAAGTTGCTCAAAGTAAAACAGCAAACCGTGTGGAGAAATGGCTGCAGACCACTCTGTGTGTGTGTGTGTGTGTATGTGTGTGTGTGTGTCTTATAGTAGAGAAGAAATGACCTCCAGACTCCATATACCTCACCTTGTAGGGACCAAATGTCCCTACCCGTTTTTTTTACCTAAAAATGCAAAAGCTTAAGGGTCATAGTTAGCATTAGTATTTTTCCCTTAGAAATGAATGAGCGGTTCCCAAAAACATATGATTACACAACTGTGTGTGTGTGCGTGCGTGCATGTCAGATATACATTAGATTGTGGGGACCAACATGTGATTAAATTAAGACTCAATTTTATAAAAATCTGTGAATGCATATCAAAAACAAAAATTTCCAAACATCTTGTATTTTGTTTGGTTGCTTGTGTTTATGGTTTGGACTGGGTAGGGGTTAAGGATGCCATTGTTGGGATTATTTGTCCATAGAAATGAATGGACAGTGTGTTTGAGTGTGTGCAAGAGAGAGAGTGCAACAGTGCTTAATTAGCCTCCTGATTTTTGCTGGATACATTCTTCAATCCTTTCTTCCTCATCATTTGCACACAAATATATCTTTGGTGACATTTTATTTAGCTGACAATCCAACACCAAAACACAAGATGAAAACTGATAAACAAAGACAAAGGTTTAGCGCTTTTCATTTTTATAAAAAGCAAGAAAACTGCTTTTGTCTTTTGTGCTTTCGACATTTTTTTCCCAAAGACGGCTAATCACGTTGTTGCACATAGACACACACACAGGGCTCTGCTCTCGATGCGTTGCTAGGACACGGTAACTGTTCTGGGGTGGTGACAGGATGATCAGACACTAAAGGAACTCCCACGCTCGTGCAGCAGAGTGTCACTTTTCCCCCCGAAGTTTGTCTAGCGTAACGCTTTGAAATTAGCAACAGATTGCGGTTATCATTTAATAGCTTTATTCAATTATAAACAAACTTGTTTTTTTTTTTGCTTTTTTTTTAAACACTGCTTTCAAACTTTTCCAGATGGGCCCAGTGCCTTAAGAATCTGATTTTAAAGACTTTCCAGTGCTCTTTGATCTCTGTAACGGCAGTTTGTTCTCATTTATTTTAATTTATTCAAATGAAGTCTCAATGTTCTGAAACAATCACTTGATTTTTCAGGAGTCGCTGATACTGAAATATGTGCTGTTTTTTTTTTTTTGTTTTAGGACATAACGTGATACTTGTTTTTATTGGCATTGATAACAATGAGTTGGTCTTGGCATAACATAGGCTGATGTTTTTAATATATTTTTGCCTCATTCTTTCCCTGTGTTATATTTCCTCTTAATGAATTGTTAAATGATATTATTTGATCTCTGAAATTTTCTTAAATTCTTAGTATAAGCACGCCCTAAATGCTGTTGCCTTTCAGAGATAGATGCCTTTGAGTACAGATGATTGTATAACTTAAAACATGAGACACATTGTCTTTATTACGGTTTGCCACTTTTGTGCCAGTGCTTAAGGTTTTCCTAGGGTTGTCTATTATCTAGTGCTCTTTTGAAAGCCATTATGACCACATTTGTTGACCTCCCATAAACGATTCACCGAAGTGACCCCTGACTTTCTGTCAGATTTAGGAGTCGAGCTCTCTGAAAATGCTTAATTTTTTCGTTTGTCTTTGTCTTTTTTTTAACGTAATGGAACAGAAGATGGGCATGTCAGAAGAGGACAAACGAAACTGCTGTTTGGTGGAAATTCGCGAAACGGAAGCAAAGTATTACAAGACACTGGAAGATATTGAAAAGGTAATGAATCTACCACCTGCCTTGAGAGCTCGGTGACAGCATCAGGGCGTGGGAAGCAGCTCTGCATGGTTCAGGGTGGGCAAGTCCCACAGACATTTATATGTCGCATGATTCTGGAGGATGATCATGGATTATTTTGATCCACTGAGAAAAGTAGCACCATTTCTAAGAAATAATGCTTGTGAGGTAGTCGACATTCGTTCAGCATCCAGGTCCAGAAAGTGGTTTGTTTGGACCATGATGGCCTGACTATGACAGAGAATTTGGCAGATTTAAATGCCCATTGCAGATAGTCTTGGAGTTTAAGAGGTTTGAGGTTTGGAAATGTGGTGAAGAGGACTTAAATGTGGAGAATTCAGAGGATTTATTATAGATATTTAACATTAAATTTATAGTAACTGTAAATTATGGCAAGAGATTTTGCTTTAGGAAAACCTTAAACTCGCAGGGTGATCTGTAATTATAAATCAGAGTAGGATTAAGGTTGCCATAACAACATGTCGTAACCTCTTGGAATAAAGGCATCAAAAGCAGGCTTGTCAGACTTGAGTCCTCACGGGCCACATGTCATGTTGGTTTTTTTTTGTTGCACAGGATCGGCCTTTAATTGCTTTAGCGGAGTAATTATTTTGACAGGAAGTCACCACACCTGGTGCTTCAGGTGCAAACCTGGCACTAATTTAAAAAGTATTTGCGTTCGGCCGGGCTGGAGTTTGACGTTTCTGAGCGTGTCTACCTCTGCAACTTCACACTGCGTCTGCATGCTTTCATCTGTGGGGGAGCCTCACCTATCGTTTTAGTCTTCCCTCATTATCATTGCAGAATTATATGATTCCACTGAAGCAAGTCTTAAGTCCACAAGATATGGAAGCCATTTTTGTTAACCTGGAGGTGAGTAGTATCGTCGGTCTTTGTTTGTTGAGTTCGATGCTGTGTTTTTTTGTGTATTTCCTGTGGGGTTACGGATGGTGATGTTTATTGGATGAGTTCTGTCGCCTAGGATGTGATCAAGGTACATTTCTCCTTACTGAGGACCATCGAAACGAACATCCTGGCGGGAGGAAATGGCTTGGGTCAGATCTTCTTGGACTTCAAGGAGAGGTGAGTGTTCGAGCGAACGGTCCACCATTGGTGATGAAGTCCGAGAAGCAGGATCTATATACTTCCCTCCGCCCATCAGTAATGCAGCGAGGGCAGTAGAAGGCAAACACCGCAGTAGCATTCACATCATGCATGCTGTTCCGTGGCGCTGTGCCCCATCACACACCATATGAATCTAACATTAATGTCTGAGGCTTTGCGGATAATATCAGGGCAGCCGGTGTGAAATTGCAGCGTCACGCTGGCTCCTCGCACGGTGTCTGTCGAGGAGGGTGTGCCGTGCCAGGGCCTGGCAACTCAGGATGAGAAAGCATTGTGTCTGTCTATATGCTCCGGCAAGAAGCTGCAGGAATCATGGGATGGCTCGGGCACACCTGCAGGGCAGATCCTCGTGCCCTGAGCGGGGCTGTCTGACTCCCTCGTCGGGGCTCTTCAAACAGCATCTCCTCCCCAGAGCTTCTGTGCAGCATGCAGCTGTGAGTGAAGTGGAGGGAGTGTGCAATTCAAGTGTCTGTCAACCACATGGTACTCGTGCCGAGATCCCAGGCCCTGTGCTCGCGCAGATAAGCAAAGACACGGTGCTGGGGGGCGGGTGTGCGAACAGTAGCACGTGTGTGCAAGAGGCTCACCGCTATCCCGGGTCAGAATCACCTCCACGGGCTACTGCCGTGACACCTTACACGGCGGCAAGTGGAATGTTCCGCACCCTGGAGCTTCCTGGCGGGAAGACAGCAAACACGGCAGCTTTGATCCGAAGAGGAGCTTTATACCTTCATGTGTGTATCTGGCTCAGTGGGTTCGGACGCTGTGACTATAATTAGAAGATCACAGGTTCAAATCCTAGAGTCTCCATAGTAATTTCGCCCATTGGGTCCCAGTACAAGGTTCTTAACCCCTGGTTGCTGATGGCATCATCTGACCCAGCCTTTAGTTGTGCATCGCTTTGAATAAAACTGTATACTAAATAAATGCATTGTAATTATGTGACTGGTGAGCCAACAGTTACACCGCAAAGCTCGTTATAATTGCGACGTTTCACTTTTCAATGAAATTGACGGTGGCCACGGCAAAACAAACGGTGTGACTTATGAGTGTGAGGCCCCTTGGCTGTGCAGGCCAGGCGGAAACACAGCACCTGTCATCTCCAATTATGTCACAAGAAGCAGGAACACCCTCAAAGATTAAAAGCTTTAGTGATCAAGGAGAGATGAGCCCAGCTGTCCTGTCCGTCGCGTCTAATCGCACGCTTTTTCACAGACTAAGCACTTCTTACAAGAAAATCTCTTATTTTACTGCAGTTCAGTCTATTGTTCCACTGATACCTTTTTTCAATTATAAAACATATTATTAGCACAAAATTCCAGTAATATTACAGTGCAATTAAAAATCGATTTACCTTTTCCCAAGGTGTATACATTTTTTTGATCATTTATGAGTTACGTTTCTGCCGTTTTTAAAGTCTGCTTTTTTATGTTACATGTTTTATATGTATTACATATAAAATTAAAGAATTCTCAACTTTTCTCATAATATTTCATTTTATTGGAGGGGTGGGGGGGCCAGCTTCAGTTTGTGCTGGCTGCCTAGCTTTCTGTTACTGCTCCCCCTGAGCACCATCAGATCTCCCTGAGGTCTTCATGGAGTCTTATGGAAATCTGCTCTGCTTAATTCTCTCACGGGTGGCTCACACTGGCTCGGTGACGCTGGGAGCCGAACATTAGGTCCATGTGTTTTGTTTTCTTCTTCCCTCACGCTCACTTCATTCCACTGTCTCTTCTCCTCTTTAATGGTGGGTGGGCTAGTTGTGCAACACACTCCAATACCAGCCGCACACGTTGTGGCTGGTTCATCCCTGGCCACGTCTAAAGGTAATTCCTTTTGTACATAAATAATCTCCGCCCCTGGGGACCAGTAATCAGAGTTGGGTAATTCAGGTTTGGAGAGTAAAAGTCCAGACCACGATTTTGTTTCAACCAACCAGTTGAACATAAACAGTCACAGTCACAGAGAACTCAACTGGTTGGTTTAAATAAAATCCCGGTCTGGACTTATACTCTTTGGACCTGAATCACTCAACTCTGCTAAAAAGGTACCCCTACCCACCTCCTGGCACTGTGTGTGGAAGTGCAGGCAGGAAGCCTCCCTTGCCTATCTGTGTCATCCAGGGACTCGTGGTGTAACCCCGTAATGCTGAGAAGTTTCTTGTTCTGAGAACAAGCCATCCTTGATCCACACTGACCCCTAAACCCGCATATCCTGCAGGCTTCCTGTACAGCAGTATTTCTCAACTCGGCCCTTAGGGATCCCCACAGTTTTGCTCCCTCCCAGTTCCCAATGCATCTGAACTAGGCAACCAAGAGTGAACCATATACCTGGTACAGGTGTGTTGGGAGTTGGGAAGGAGCAAAAATGTTGACTGTATAGGCGTCCCTAAGAACTGGGTTGAGAAATCACTCGGTCGTTCACTTGTTTGCCCGTGATCTTCCATGCACCAAGTGGATCAGAGCTGGGTCAAATCAGGCAAGGGCCAAAATTCAATGGGCTTTAGAAGCGAGAGTGTTGGGATATCCTTAGTATTTCAGCCTTTTCCAACCCTTTTGAATTAATTGCGCTAATGAGTCACATTCTACAGCGTTTGAATCATCAAGGCCCTAAGTGTCGTTCCAGTCACATGGCTTTGATTTAGCCAGTCGGAGATGATTTTGGGTGAATAGTGATGGTGGAGACCCTTCTTCCTCTGGGAGTGTGAGACACGAGGATAAATTTAACAAAAGCGTCATGCAGGATTAGATGGATGATCTGCGCAATCCATTTGAAACTAGTCAATCGTTTATATGAAGTGCTCGGGAACATGAAGCTGGTCTCCTACAAGTTCGGGGTGTCTGGAAATTCGGTCCCAGTCCGGACCATCTGTGCTGGACCTACAAAGTCCTGACATCCTTCAGAGATCGTTCCAGACTGGGGGGTGGCTCCTCCATGATTACAGCATGTAAAATGTATAATTATCTGTGCTTGTACTAGCGGCACTATTGTGGCAACTGGATTTTGGACATTTCTCAACCTCTCTTCACTCTTTCATAACATGGAATATTAAGGATATTAAATGTGAGAGGTGGGGGGGGGGGGGGGTGTGGCCCTTTGTAACGGGAATGGAAATGTCCTTTGATGTCAAAGAGTCAATTTCTTTGTGAAACCAAGTCACAGTTCTTTGGTTGTGCTGCATTTAATATAGTTTCTGTTTCGAAACCATGGAAAGCATCTGGTGATGATCACAGTGAGTTTAATATCATTTTTTGGTTGGACTTCCCCTTTCATTATTCCTATTTAAGATTTGCTGTCTCATATTTGTTTTTTTTTTTACTTTTTATTATATGGCTTAAGCTTTTCTAATCATCATTCTGTTGGCTATTTTTATGTCGGCTCTGCTGTCCTCTTCCAGTCGTCGTCTTACTCGTGTGATTATCGGATCCTCTTTAATTTAATTTGACCATTGTCCTGCTCTCATCTGCACGCCGAAGGAGGAACGAGGAGACATAAGCAAGGTCTTAGCAGGGATCAGATTTGCAGCCGTCTGGGGAGGGTCCCAGGCCTCGTGTGCACTCCTGAAGTTTAATTACATTTGTTATCGTCACCAAAAGGTCCCCCTGACCTTTACACTAACAGGTTTTAGGGAGAAGAAAAAAAAATGAATAAAAAGCTTTCGGGGGAGAAACGCGAGCCGGGGCAGTGAAAGAAATGTCAGCACTCGATCACGCATGGCGGAGTGTTTAAAAAAAGCTAAACTGTCGTAAAATGATGTGAGATCTTTGGATCTCATGTGGATGAGTAGCCTCTCCAAGCCGGATTGTCCATTTGCATCTGACCACCCAAAGCCCCTTGAGTCAGTATAAAACCACTAGCCATGCTGTGAACTGTTTGATCTCCATTTCCACGGTGCTGGGTGTTTGGGGTGAAAGGCACTTGATGGTGTGTCAAGCCCAGATTACCACTTCAGGGCTTTTCATCTCGGGTTTTGTCGGAGGATTTTCCTGTCATTGAGTGCATGTACTAGGGGCAGGTGGGTGTTTTGCTGGCGTTTAAGATTATGGAGTTTTTTTTTGTGCAGCTTTAGGAATGGCTCTGTTATTAACAGTGAAAGAGAACTGAATTAAAAAAAAATCTTGTTTACGTCCTGGTGCCAGTACTCCAGACACCAAGGGGGCGGTCTCTCACTTAGCGAATCTGGCGCCTGTTTTTCACACCTCTTCCCGCCACCATCCCGGGAAGTGAGGCGACTCGAGGAACCGTAGGGGAAAAATTGAACCCCCCCCACCCCCCACCACCGATGTGCGCAGATCTGTTTGTCAGAGTGTGGCATGTCTTTATAGTGGTGCCCCCCCCCCCGCAGGCGACGAGACACCGCGGTGGATCGCACTACGCCCCGTCGCCTAGTGACGCGACACACCAGCTTGCGCCGTGGAGGGATCTCTCATCATAGACTCGGAATCTTCAAAGCGTGCCCTCGACGGTCATGGTTTTCAGATTGCTGTTTATGTGTTTAGCGGGATTTCATTGTTCGAGGTCGTCTCTCTGAAGCACAGCTGCGTCAGAGAGCGGAATACACGCTCGCCTCGGCGATCCCGCCGTCACCGGGATGCTGGTTGACGGAGGCGGAACTATCCCGCATCTATTTGTGTCGTTCATCATTCTGAGCGGTGCAGCTATTGCTGAAGTGGACCCGTGGATTTTTTTAATCAATTACATGATTTAAAATCTACAGATCAGGTTTTTTTCTCTCCTCTTGCTACAATGTGCTAGAGCCAGAGCTAAGAATCTTCATTGTTCAGTGTGACTTTCACCATTGATAAATCTTGCATCAACTGTTGCTCTACTTGTCCGAAGTTGCTCTCATTTAGAACATTGTTGTTCTGTGAGTAAGGATTAAAACAGTGATTCTGAACCCACTGGTCGCAACCCAATTTTGGGTCACGGCACGTTCTGAAAGGGTCATAAGTTGTAAATGTAAGCATTTTAAAACCGGCAAGCTCCTATGCCGGCTGCGGCCAATCATTTCCGCAAAAGGCCGGTGTGTATGCAAGTCTTTGGGATAACCTTTAGGTCAGCTGTTCAAACCCAGGTGTGAGGACTCCTCAGCCAATCAGTCCTCTAATTAGTAATCAAGTTAGGGAGCTGCAGCAAAAACCCACATACACAGCGGCCCTTTGCGGATAAGATTGGCCACCCCTATCGTATGCTGATCCATGATCAGATATCCCAGCCCCAATCCTAGAATTAACCTGTATAAACGGGCTTGGATCTACTATTGCTTACCGGAAAAGCAGGGAACACTCAACCAATCCAGGAAGCCAAACTGCAGGCGCTTAATTTAAAATTCACTGTCACGTCCAATCAGATTTGTGCAATAAGCATTGATCAGCGTAAACTGCAGAGTGCACTGCACACTTGATCATAGCGTTAATTTAGACCTATACTAAACTTATTAATTTAAACCTATACATAGCGTTAATTTAAACCTATACTAAACTTATTAATTTAAACCTATACATAGCGTTAATTGAAACCTATACTTGATACAGGGTCGCGACTCAGCTGGCATGGAAAAAATTGGGCTGAGGTTCAAAAAAAGGTTGAGAGCCACTGCTTTAAAAGACATCACAGAGAATTACATTTTGCAAGGATCCTTCAAAAGATATTGAGGAGAAAAACACTGTGCAAGGATCCTTCAGAAACTTCAGGAGAACCTTCTTTTGCTGCTGCATTCCAGAGATTGCAGTAACGTCGCAGGGATGCATTTTAAATGCCGCCCCCAGCCCAGAGCCACAGAAAGCTGGTTGTCTGTCAGCTGCTCGCTGTTTAATTACAGACTAGCTTACGTGTAATCATCTGTTTTGTTTGGACAACATGGTGAAATGGGCTGGGGGGGGGTGGGGATATAGGAAGCAATTTTTCACCGAGGGGGGGGAACATTAGCAATTTAATGCTTCCGCACTCATTAAAAACAACAACCTAGCCGGCGTGTGTGTGTGTGTGTGTGTGTGTCCCGTCTGCTCTCCGGCTCCCACTCCCAGTGTTGGGATCAGTGTTGGGCATTTCAGGTCCAGAAGCTACAAATCCAGACCAGGATTTTGTTTCTACCAAGCAGTTGAGTACTC
>JABFEB020000113.1:4473760-4486793 GCA_019775895.2 Stomatorhinus ivindoensis
TTTCTAAATTGCCCGTAGGTGTGCCTGTGTGTGTGAATGGTGTGTGGGTGTGCCCTGCGATGGGCTGGCCCCCCGTCTGGGGTTGTTCCCTGCCTCGTGCCCATTGCTTCCGGGATAGGTTCCAGACCCCCCCTGGCCCAGTAGGATAAGCAGGTATAGATGATGGATGGATGGATTTTTAGGACCCCTCTCAGTGAGAGGCCCTTGGGATCATCCTAAATATCCCCTCTTTATGCCGCCCCCCGCCTAGACATGTCGGTTCATTATCTGGTTAAATGACCCGACTAGCCAGTAAACGGTAACCCGCGGACCTTCATGCATCGAGCAGGGTGCAAGAACCATTCTGTCCCACTTGGGCCCGCAGTGTTCACGCCGAGAGTGGTCAGCACAGCGGTCGCCCGGTACAACTTCGCCGCCCGTGACATGAGGGAGCTGTCCCTGAGGGAAGGTGATGTTGTCAAGATCTACAGCAAGATCGGGGGTGACCAGGGCTGGTGGAAAGGCGAGGTGAATGGCAGGGTGAGTGACACAGCCGCGCTTGAGTAACATCGTGTTGACTCTAGTTTCAGTGATCTGCTTCAGCTTATTTTCTTGCTTATTATCTACATATTAATTACCCTCATTCATTAATAAACTAATAGGCATCAGTGAAATTAATGTTTGCTTGTGATGAATCACATTAGTTATTCTCATTATTCATCAGACATAGTATTGGTTTTTAGTGGTCGCACTGTTTTTATTATTTTCTTTTCTTTTCGTTTCTAGATCGGCTGGTTTCCCTCCACATACGTGGACGAAGAAGGAGTGCAGTGATTGGAGAAGAGGTCCTGACATCATCTCTCAATCTCCAACCAAAAGAGATTCCTTTTATAGCCCTCTGAGAGGACTCTTAAGTTTCCCTGGAAACCGCCGGTTGAACATTATGCTGGAATCTCGCCTCAGCTGATTTTTTTCAGTGACCGTTTGTACTGATGTTTTTGTTTTTCCCTGCGTGTGTGCATATGAATCTGCTTCGTGTTTTCAAAACGTCTCGTTCGATTTCCTTGGCGGTGATCTACTGGTTTTATTGCTGAGAACAGTAAGACGCCACATGTTGGGCGGAGAAGCCAGCTATGTGGTGAAAAAGCAGCTTAATGTCACTTTGTTGTACAGTAATAGCCTGTGTGTTAAATGCAGGTCATCGGGGAGTGGGTAATATAAAAAAGTAGAAATAATTTATTTTAAGAATGGACCAATATAAATGAATGATTTTCAGAGTCGATGCTAATCAATGGCTACATATGAGAACAAGGAGAGAGAATTAGGATGGTATTGGAGGAACTACCTTAGCTGTCGTGGTAAAGCAGTACTCTGATAATTTATAGGGTACATAGGCGTGTCTTTTTACCTTGTTTGGGGTTTAGCTGCCCTCTCCAAATACCTGGTGCCTTGAAACGGGTGGTCACCAGCCACAAAAAAAAACAAAAAAAAAACCTGCACGTGGTTTCCCTCTGTTGCCAGGATCACCGGAGTGTTTAGAAGCTGGTGTAGCCTAGTCTGACAACAGGAGTACTGATGTGGTCTTTCCACATGAGCCTCTGGGACCAGAACATGCAGAGAAGCCAAGCTGGGGGGGGGGGGGGGCCATCTGTTCACCTGTGAAACTCGCCCCTCCACACCCCGGCCTGATGGTGCTCCCCATCTGCTCATTTAGGGTGCCTAAACACAGCCATTGAGGTCCAGAGGATCATCTTCGTGTCACACTTATAACAAAAACTGCACTCTGCCTCTCGTCTTTCATCATGTTATTTTATGCGTCTGATCGTTTTACCCATAAGCCCTGATCTCGTGAGTCCTGTGGCTTGGTTATAAAAGGGGTGTCCCCGCAGTGTATATTTTGGGAGTTTGGTTGCGGGGAATTCGCTCCAGGTTGTAGGCCAACCGCTCGAGAAAGACACTAATTAATTTCATTGATGGTGTCAGTGCACTTTAAAACAATTTGTCAAAATGGATGATAAAAGGGAAACTGATTTCAGAGCTGGTACTGTGTACTTACCCAGATACAGGAGGATGCACTCCTCAGAGAGAGTAGGTTTCATTTTGTCAAATCAGGATTATCAGCCATCAGATCAGCATTATACTGTAAGCTGTCAATCAGGATTATCAGTCGTCAGATCAGCATTATCAGTCGTCAAATCAGCATTATCAGCCATCAGATCAGCATTATCAGCCATCAAATCAGGATTATCAGCCATCAGATCAGCATTATCAGCCATCAAATCAGGATTATCAGCCATCAGATCAGCATTATAAGCTGTCAATCAGGATTATCAGTCGTCAGATCAGCATTATTAGCCGTCAGATCAGCATTATCAGCCATCAAATCAGGATTTTCAATTATCGCCATTCGTTTTTCTCTTTCCCTACCCAATCCTTTCGACTGATCAGCAGGTGCTTGAATTTCTTATTAAAAACAGCTGACCACTTCTTCTGGTACTGGGTGATAACTGCTATTGTTGGAGGCACAGTGCATCAAGGATACTGTGCAAGGAGCTACCCTATTAAAGGCCAAATAAGGACACAAACACTGGACGCCTATAAAGCGATATGTAGGTTTGATTTTTCCAGCATCAATAGGAAATATGCAGTTGCATTATGCATCTAGCTCAGTGTTTCCCAATCCGGTCCTCAGGGACACACAGTCGGTTCATGTTTTTGCTCCTTCTTAGGTCCCTGCCAGACAGTCCATGTTTGTGCTCTGTGGTAGGGACTGCTAATCTTGTGGGTCCCCGAGAGCCAGATTGGGAAACCCTGGTCTAGCTAATGAACATTGGAAAATCTCAGAAATAGTACTGTTCTAATGGGAGCAACAATATTTAAGAATGAAAAAAGCAGAACTTGCTTTAAACAAAAACTAAACATTACAGGAGAACAGCCTTTCCAGTGTGATGCTACGTGGAAGACTTCTGCAGTACATTGTATGGTCAGTCAGCAGTGACAACTGTCTAGCTCTAGCAGTGAAACTGTGCCAGTGGTTTTCCAAACACTGACCACACTGGTCTTGGTTGTGGAACAAAGGCACAGACTGACAAAGGGGTCACTGTTTGTGTATGAGGGAGAACCCACTGCATGTGGTCATCGATATTCCAGCTCTACAAGACATGTTGTGTACTTCTTTTGAATGGTCGACGATTTCCAAATACAGTCTATCGAATAAACATTTCTCCTTTTTCCTAACGTGGTTTGGTCATTTTGATTGCTGCAGTGTTGGTAGTCGAATGCCAGACCATAATGGTAAGTACTGTGCACAGATGCAAACACGCACAACCTACAAAAGTTTATGTAAATTATACTGAAGGTAACCACAACTGCTTAGCTAGAAGAGAGAGGGGGAAAGTATTAAATGTCAGCTCTTAAGTCTAATAATAGCAATTTGTCTAGGAACCATATGTCCATCCATCTTCTGTAACTGCTTGTTCTGTTTGGGCTTATGAGTGGTCCAAAGCCTACAGGCACGAAGCAGGGAACAACCCTGAATAGGGTACCAGCCCATTACAGGGTACAAAGCAGGGAACAACCCTGAATAGGGTACCAGCCCATTACAGGGTACAAAGCAGGGAACAGCCCTGAATGGGGTACCAGCCCATTACAGGGTACATGTGCACATGCACACACACACAGGTAACTCCAATTACCTGCAGAATTACTTTGGCAGGGGGAAAACCAGGGTACCTAAAGGAAACCCCATAACAACACAGGGAGGACATGCAAACTCTGCACATGGTGGAGACTTGAACCCTGATCCCAGAGGTGTGAGATGACAGTGCTTACTACTGTGCTGTACTTTGGCAAAGCTGACTACAAAAGCAGTCAGGTCTCGCCAGCAAATATAAAGACAAGTTTCAACAGGAAGTTACGAAAACACATCTAGGGGTAATAATGTCACAGAGTGTATAAATTACATGTGGTGTTTCATATTACAGTTACTAAGTAAATACTTGGTCTTCTAGGAGTAACTAAGTAGGATAAGCCCATATTTGGCTAAACAAAATGGTAGTGGGGTGTCGTCCGTGGATCTGGGAATCGGTAAGCTGACTGAGGATTCGATTTCACCTCAACTGGTTGCCTGAGATCCTTCCCACGAAGCTTCAGTCCTGAATCAGCAGAAAGTGCCTCTCCACAAACTGCAGACCTGCTTGTACTGTGCAGGATGCAAATAGATGTGTAGAAGATAATCGTTTGTAGAGTTCAGGAAATAAAATGCAACGAGATGTGATAACAGTACTGTAGTAATAGGTTGTTATATACCATTATAGTGTATAGTTCTAATTGTGCATTAGTTCTAATTACGTGAAAGGAAAACTGGTTTTAACCTATACAGCACAACTACAAAACATGATGAATGCATTAGGGAAAGGGCTTGAACAGAGGACATTTAACACGGAGGGTCATAGGTTTGAAAGAGGAACTACATTAGCAGGCAAAATCTCAGTGTCACAATTAAAATGAACATAGTGTGGTGCTTGTGGGATTTGCGCATCCCAGCATGCCTCAATGACTCGCAGCTATATAAGAGTAGCTGACAAAGACCATGGAGAAGTCAGGGAGAAAAACTGCTACAGAGCCTGAGGCAGGTGGACCTTTTTCCAGATAGAAGGGGGGTGATTTGACAGGGTTGCGAGGGGTCATGTGTGATGTAGTGGGCTCTGTTGCTGCAGCATTTTTATGTATCTCTATGAGGGTGGGAAGAGGTTCCTTTCATCTTCTCTGCTATCCTCACTATTTGATGGAGGGTCTTTCAGCTTGAGGCTGTAAAGTTCCCGTACCAGGTGACGATGCAGCTGGTTAGGATGTTGTCTATGGTTTCTTTGTAGAAAACTGTGAGAACTATACGGAGGAGGCGTGTTCTTCTCAGTCAGAGGAGGAAGTGTAGGTGCTGCTGTTGCCTTCTTGGTCTGGGAGGTGATGTTGCTGGTCCAGGAGAAGATGTCTGATTTGTGTACTCCACGCAACATAGGGCCATTCGCTACTTCCATAGTGAAGGTCAGTGGAGAGGGTGCTGTGCTGGACTTCCTGATGTCCACCATGACCTCCACGGTCTTCTCCACATTCTGGGCCAGGTAATTATCCACACACCACACTGCTGGCCTCTCTGTTTCTTGCCTACATGCATTTCATCATTGTTGCTGATCAGACCCATCATTGTATTGTCTTCTGTATACTTGAAGATGTGGTTGAAACCGTGAGCAGCAGAGCAGTCGTGTGTCACCAGGGTGAGACTGTGGCCTATCATTTATAAAGTTCAGTATCCAGCTGCAGAGGGATTTGTTTAACTTGGAATGTCATCTTTGTCTTAAAGCAAATTTTTTTTTTCTCAAGCTGCCGGAGCACAGAGCATGACGGCTACCACTCGCCAACGGCCCTGGATCTTACCATAACCCGGTGGCTGGGAATGGCTTTCTCACTTCCAGATTCAGCAATAACTTGGGACTCCTCGATTTTATTCAAGAATAAATTTCTAAATGTAGACTTAAACCAGTGATGCTTTATCCAGTGAAGAAGTCAGAAAAAACAGCTCTACATGTTTCTCAAATAAATTTCCATTAGTGCCCAAACTTACACCTGAAATCATCAAAGACCGGCTAAATAATTGTGGTAATTAAAAGCCAACGAAGTCCTCCAAAATGAGGATGCTCTTACTCTAAAGGGATTAACTGAGGATGCTGAGAGCTATAGGGCTGACATCAGAACCAGGGGTAAAGGGCTCACTCATGGCAGCCAAATCTCTCACTATGAGAATATTACGAGTATCTTACCGTCCTTGTTGGATGGCAATTCACACCTCCAAGGAAACTATCATGGTGCAGCTTTTACATCTCACATTCCAGTTTGGCCAGGCTCTTCATCACTGGGTGCTATCCATTCTGTCCTGCTCATCTCATTGGTGGTGACAGGACATGATTTATCTTCAATGAGCCAATCACTGTAAAATACTGACATCCTAAGGATGTATGAACTTTACAGGAATTTCATTGTTATATACCGGTCATTACAACACATTTTATCACATATTTAAAATGTACCGTTTATGTAAGAAACACAGCTATACAATATAATAATATATTTTTAATCATGTTTCAATATATGATTAAAAACAACATTGATTACATAATAATTAAACCTTAAGTCAAAATATGCTAATTTAAATGTTGCTTGCTAATGAACTAATGTGTATGGATAAAAGAATATCATTTACCAAAAGAAACTGAAGTTATCCACATCTAAACATAAGAAAGGTAACTAAACACCTTAGTTATTAAAAGTTATTTTTAAAAAAACAGGCTCGCTGCAGATATTTGTTTTGTAGAGTTTTTCACAAGAAAAAAACATTATATAATACAGCAGGCCAGGATGTGGATAAAAAAGGATCATACATCATATCAGCCTCATGTCGAGTGTCTAAAAGCCTGACACATTTATGATGGATTTTAAAATTTCTTTTTCATTTCAAAATCTCCCCCTCCCATCTCCGCACATTAGCCTAACAGAAAATGAATTAAATTTAACTTAAATATTTTCAAATACATTAAAGTCCAGCTACACCAGCTGCAGAAAACTACTGTCACTATAACAACAAAATTCTGTTTCAGAATAATCATCAGAAATCTGAAAGAATTCATCTATAATTCAAGTTATAATCTCCAACTCAAAAAGACTTATGCAAAAAACTAAAACATTAAAAGGTATGGCAATGCGACTGATCACTCCTAACAAACTCATTTCATTGCCCACATATATCAGTGTTTGCTGTGGATTTCATAACATTGATTTGATGTGCACAATAAGATCTATCATATATCCTTTGCAAATAAAAGTGTGAAATGTTTTTTTCATTCTGTGCATATTAAGTATTTTTATATAGGAAAGAATTAATTTTGTTCAGTAAATTTTGATACTTCCAGTACATATATAAATACTATACATATAACTCATATACAGCTGGGGAAAAAATGAAGATACCACAGCACAATTTTGTTTCACTCATTTCTCAATTTATGGGTATGTGTCTGTGAATTATATTTTTTGCAACTGCAACCTGGTTCTTCCCTGTTTCCGGTGCACTTCACACCTGCTCTTAATGTTTTTCATCTTGAAGGTCACCTGAGGTCATCCTATGATTCATGATGAACTGCCAGATGAGTTAACGGTCATCTCTGGCATTGGAAAGTCGCTTCCTCCCATTATCTGGCTGGTTTCTGGTTGTTCCCAGTGCTTCCTGCTTCACGTTTTTCTTGAATACAGTATTGCTGTTTTAGAGGCTCAGAAATTGGGAAGCTCAGTGTAGCCTTCTGCCGGCAAAACCCCAAACCATGATTTTAAAATGCATATTTCTTAAAAAATATAGAGTGGTCTCTTAATTTTGTCCGTGGCTGTATGAATATAAAATAATTGGTGCCATGGATATTTTAAGCAACTGCATTATAATTGCCACATGGAGTACTTAACCTGTAATAGTTTTTTATATCTGTTTCTTTGTTGTAAGTTTTTGGACACAGCAATCATTAGAGATTTTATAACATTGTCAGATCATCAACGGTGTAACTGAAAATATGCAAATACTGCTATACCATTGGCCAGCAGGTGGCGTAATTACTAAGGATATAACCAGTTAAGAAACAGCAGCATCCGGTTGGAATCAGTCGTGCTCATTACAACAGTGCCTTAATTAATACTGAATCGACAATGAAATTTAGATAAGCTAATGTTTTATAACAAGCCGCATATTTTTGGTATTAGAGCAAGACCCAAAATTAACCAGCAGCTGTATGATTTCACTAGTCGGCAAGCTACTATCATCATATCGTGCGGTTTTAAAAGCACTTCAATAATAAAGCGGGCGTAGGGCAGGATAAATCAGGACATTCGTGAAGTGAGTTTCGCAAGGGGGAGATCGCTAGCTCATACCCAGAGAAAGATTATTTATACAGTTCATACTACCTGCAAATTAACCATACACAACACTGATTAAGTGGTCATTTTAGGATCGCAGAAACAGGATCAAAACGCATCACAAAAATGCTTCGAAACAATATTGCAGGTGAACCCATACCTGAAATAAATACACTCCTTTACATGGAATTATAACTCAGTATATAAATTATAGGCATGTTTCGTAATGACTTTTACTTATAATCCATAAATGTGTTTATTTGCGTGAGGTGTATTAAAATGAACGGCTCCATATCATGTATAAATACTTCTTCTTAGCCGTGTAAGCTTTTGAAAACACCGAACAAATAAAGGGATATAAACACTACACGTGGACATTACAGTGTCGATCAAATGGTTAACTGTGTAGCTTACGTGCGAGACGGAATATCTAAATGAAACAACGGGTTAGGATAACTCGACTAAACTAATATGGGGGCCCATACTAGGACGGATGACGTCAACCAACCTAGCGTATAAACAAGTTTCATCGTTGGTAGATGAATTACCCATTTTGCTTGATTGAATAGGCTACAAAAAGAATAAGAAATCAGAACTATTCAATACAACTCCCTGAACCCCTTTAGATGGGTGGAGACCTCAAGCCCACCCTTTTACAATTCTTTCTATTCGTACTGCTCACAATACACCAATACTGTAAAACCAATATATGTAATATACAACAGCGGCGTAGTTGCCTCACACCTCCAAAGTTGTGGGTTTCAAGTCCCACTTATATGTAGAAACGTGTAGTTAATCTGTGTATTTCAGTTGCTGGCTAAACAACTAGAAAGTTGCGTTCACCCTTTAAAAATACACACAGAATACCCACTTACAAACAAGTACATTGTTAATTTTTTTTATTAAAAACGCCTTGGTTATGCCACTTAAAATAGGCAACCGTCATATGGTTAACTTAGAGAATTCTATCAAGAAGCTTATGGGATCATCATAATAATAAAAAAGAAAACTTAACTCACTAAAGACACCCAAGCCCAGGCACATATTCCTTTAAAATGTTTTAAAATAAGATCAACTTTACTGAGGAAGGGAAGAATTGTCTTATCGGATAACTGCTTTGTACACTTACGGGTAATTTTTAAATATGGGCGCAGCTTATATTGTTCTTGGCCACCCCGAACCGTAACGATGCCTGACGCTGCTGGCAGGCTGATCTGGCGATGGGCTACCAGGCGCACGACATCTCGGAAGCTGCGTCGCTGTTGCGCCTCGTACGCACTGGGGACCAGCCGGCCTCAGACTGCGCGTCGTCAGCCTGCAGCGAGCGCCCCCAGGGAGCCGCACGCCGGCCGCTTTGCTTTCCTTTCCAAGCGCGGGGCTGTGTGTGCATCTGAAAACACAGAAAAATCGCATCATTAAAACGACCAGATAGCCCAGACATACCTTCCAGCATGGATCAGCGGCGAGGTATTATTCGATATTCTCTCACTTGCACAAAGACTGCAGTATTCATCTGTAGTGTCTCCACCCTTTCAGACATTTGACTAAACCAGTCCAGGTGGTCAGAAATAGCCTGTTTTAGATCATCATTGGTCTGAAATCACAAAAGTAATAATTAAACAATAACTAGTAATCTGAAGCTGTACAAGAACATGCCTTTACTTCCCAGCTACGACTATTTTTTTAGACAGGATGTGTACAAGTGAAGCTAACATAACAGATTCGTAAAACGTGTCTAAGAAAGAGTTGTACGCACTCCTGCCAAGTTGTCTTTGAGCTCCGTGGCGCCCAGACGGATGTGCTCCAGCTTGTCGATGTGCTCTTTCAGTCTGTCCTCCAGCTCCTGCATCATCAGCAGGCCCTCGTCGGGCTTCGGCCCATTTCTCCCAGACATCCCAGAAACCGAGCGCACCTGGTTGCAAACGTGTCATTACAATGCTTACACGCAAAGCTCAGTGCTGACAGTCACATTTATTTTGGAGGGGAATCGTTATTACTGATGAAGACTGGCAAATCGCACCTCAGTCTGGAAGGGGGTTAAACACATTGTGTTGGTGGCATTTCTGCATACAATACCTAAATTATAAAGCGCATTAGTAGTTTAAGGTATTACATGATAAACAAGTACTGGCGAATAGATATGAAATCTCTTTAGTTATCAGTTTCCCTGTTCACCCAGTAAGTGAGTAAGTAAGTAACTAAATACCCGCTGAGTAACATAACTATCAATTAATCCAGTGTTACTTGGTTGTTTAAACTGCATTTGCCCATCGAGCTACGGTCCTATCATTGACATTTCAATACAGTGCTATTAAATAAGGATCATTTAATGTCAGAACGACCGAAATCAGTCGCGCTTTATTTCAGGCTGCATCGAAGTACGGATAGTTACTATTGCTTTATATCGAAAACGTTACCCGGGCAACATAACCAAGAATGCAGATACTAGCTAAGATTAGAGACGACAGCATTACTGCCCTTTGTTTTACCACAAGATTTCCCCCAATAAAATATTCCACTGTTCATTAAAGGAACTGCTTGATACTGGTAGCCATTCAGCAAGTAGAAGGAAAAGAATGGCATCTAATCTAGTTTACATCGATATCAGTGCAAACTTAATCATTCCTTTTCAGGCTTATCTTGCGGGAAACATTCCGTTATCATCGATACTAGCTAAGTGGTTAGCCGTGTTTTTGGATCTAAAGTTTTTACAATAATACAAGCGGATATTTAAAATGTGCTGCAAAAGAGTACCGGCACACAAGGCAAATTATATATTGGTTACATACTTACCTTTTCTTGATATTATGCAATTGTTACATCTATAAAATTATTTACGTACGTGGCTTTCAACAGCCTCCGCAAAAAGTTCTCTGAAAGAATGTTCGGAATCTTACCTTGGACGCGACGTCACTCAACACGTGTTCACTCCTAAGCCAATGAAGATGCAAGTCCCAAAAATTCGTTGGTTGCCAAGCAATGGCTAGGCTTTCGTACCCGTGCCGCAATCCCGTTAGTATACCCTGGGACCGGGCGCGAATTTTCTTCTTGCTGGGTGGTTTGGCAAATCATATTGATATTAAGGAGAAGCGCTACATGAATGGGCAACCATTAATATTTATGTGAAGCACTAGCTGATTTACCAGTGAACATGTTCCCAACGACATGGGCTGCCTGTTTTTCTTGTCTAAGACATTCACTGGCCAATCCGGATGCTGTTTCTTCATGAATATTAATAAGATTTCCATAACCACCCTGTAAAACACAGGCTGCCCAACCATCCATCAACTTTGCTGCCCTATAATTGTGGGTGTCCTATCTTTAAATTTTATCAAAGTATTATACTGTGCCATTATTTAGCAATATTTTTCACTCATAACTTTGATCATATTGTAAGTTACAGGCGTCCCAAAAACATTCACAGCTCTAAAAGATTAATCCAGCACCAGATTTTCAGTCAAAGCCAGGAAAGCACCATATTTAAGTTTAATGGAACCAGTTCTCCTTCGATCCATGCGTTTTAAAACAATAGTACTGCATAAATTTATGCATCCAACCATTTGAGCATCTTCACACCGTCGTCTTGTATTCATATGCTGGACCCATTTCACCGCCTAAGGATTCTCTGCTGCCACCCTATGGCATGAGCTATCAAAACCAGCAGTCACTACAGTCATTTTATTTTACCTAAGAGTTTACCTACATTATAATACATCTCATTTACAAGACTTTTCATCAAATTTCCACTCAGATTCTGAAGCGGCATCAACTCAATTGCAAAGACTATGCATTTTAACTAGTTATGGACCACAAAAGCATTAACAATAATAGGCCAAAGAATTAGCAAACCGTGTGCCTGGAACGCTGGAACGATGTTATATGCAGACTCATGAAACGATAATACTTTTAAAAAGGTTAATATTCATACAGACAGTTAACACATAGGTTTAAAGACAACCACATCTTCAGTCGCGGCATGTGTAACTTGCAAATATTAACACAAATAAATCAGACCTCAAACTTCAACCATTAATGACAAGGACAAGAGAGTTCCGTTAAAGCCATTTCCAGTTCATGTCATTTCGAAAGCCAACAGCTCAAACAAATACACAATTGTAACTGTAGAAGCATAATCTGCTTTATTTTTAAAATTCCTGTCAACAAGTTCTTTCTTGTGGAAGGAACTTAAAAAGGACATATATTTTGAAAGGATAAACAGGTAAGATACCAGACTGTAGGACCAGTTCTGGAGCAAACAGCAAACTAGTCTGGTAATTTAACATGGACACCGTTAAAAACCCGAGCTTCCACAGTACAATGTCCATCATCTGCCCTTTCAAATATACCTCTGTAGACAAAAACAAAAACAGCAAATATACTAGTAAAGGGGTCATATTTTAGAGAGCCAATCAGGCAAGGTGGGAGGGGTGAAAACCAATCATCTCTCTGTGGCGGTAACAATCGTCTGGCAAAAAGAATCAATCACAAATAAATCCACCAATCAAAAAGGGGGGGGGGGGGGGTGAGCATCACATTCATCTTCATCACGTGAGGTAAAACACCCTGTGAGAAAGTAGTAAAATATTCTTTATATACTTGTTTATCTTTTATTAAATATAATATAAACCAAGTATACACTCTGGCTACCCCCAGCACAGGATCTTAACATAGATGCATGTGAATCAGTGAAACACCAATATAAAATAGGTCTAAACATGTCTAGTGTTTTGCAATGTGATCTTAAGCGGTAACATTTTAAAAGCATTACAGAAGACAGCAAAAGGGAATATTTCCATATATTCAAAACAAGACAGACACCATATGCCATTATGAACTAAATCGGCACCTAACAATTTAGCATCAATCTCCTCCAAGAAGAGCTGACGGCATCAACTGAAGCCCAGCGAATTCTATATGCCCAGACTTCGGCAACTTTGCCCCCAAAACAAAAATAAATTGCATTCATCCCAATCATGATTAATTTATTGCTGCCATCACCAAGACCACTGACTGCTCTAAACATCTGCACATTAGTTACGCTGAACAGATTCAGAAAAGGGTTCCTGTAATTTTTTTTGGGTTCAAAAAAAAAAAAAGTGTAAAA
>JABFEB020000113.1:4486896-4497712 GCA_019775895.2 Stomatorhinus ivindoensis
TAATACAGTTAGTTATCAACAGAAGAAAAATAATAAAAGGTTCCTTACATCGGCTGTCAAATGGGGCCACATGACAGGATGGCGCCAAGCGGTAACATCCAACCTCACATTTACACATTTACACTCAAAATATGAAACGCAAGGTTACGGACCCACAAAACGGGGGCCGGTTACAGAACATGCAAAAAACACTGCATCCACCCCAAAGAAGCCGCAAAAATAAAAACTGCAGTATTTCTCCCCACACGCCCCCTCCACCCATGTCAAACTGCATCCCTGTTTATGCGACAAAAGGCATCTCATGTGGAACAAACACACTTGCAGTTATCTAAGCACATCTCCGTAAGCTCACAAAAAGCACTACACTGGCGACAGAAACTGGAGGTGTCTTCCCGTGATCCATCAGGATTCGCTTTTCTAACCGTGTTCGTATAGAATGGATGTCCCCAAAAGTTAAGGTTTCAAGGTTTTTTTTTATTGAATAAAATGTCTTTAAAGTAAGTCATGGTTCAGATTTTTTGTTTTTTTTTTGTTTTTTAAAAAAAAAGGTTAAAACTTCACAAGAACCAGCAGAAACGGAAGAAAACGACAACGGAAAAAAATGGTGCAGAGTTCAATAGAAGACAAAGTAAGGGGCTTCTTGCAGTAAGCGTTCGACATCAGCCATGTCCAGCACATGTATTCCGGAGGCTGGGGACAGTTTGGCAAGGAAACCAAATGTCTGCTCATCCACAATTTTCCCCCATAACGCTGGAAATGTAAATCCTAATCATTTTTTTTTTCTTGAAGTGAACATAATAAATAAAAAGAAAACCAAAAGTCTGCTTTTAAAAGTGTGTCCCCAAACTACTGTGTCTTATCCTTAATATATTTTTATACTGTGTTCAATAATAGTGTCTGGCTTTGAGATTTTGGAAACGGACGAGCCACTTCCTCCCTTGGGATCCCCTGAAGAACTCTGTGCAGAGGTGGGTGGGGGCTCTAGTGGTCTCTGTGTGACTACTGTGGCGAGTCAGCGGGGACCGCGCGCAGCCCAGCTACACTTTCCCCTCCATCTTCACAGACTGGGGCTTGATGGCTCCTGTGCGTGTCGCCTTCATGTCCCCGGGGGCCAAGGGCTCCTGCAGCTTGCCTGGCATTCCCCCCGAAGAGCCCTTTCCCTCCGCCACGGCTGCGCGGACATCGCGCTGGGCCTTGGTCTTTGATAAAGCAAAGGAGTGTTAGAAAACCTCGCTGGCAATACCTTCGGTAGTGCAAGGTAATGTGAAATGGTAACAAGAGACAGAATGACAGTAAAGAGGGGAAAATAAAAGTAAAATTACCTAAATTTACAGTGGGTGGCTCACCTTCATACCATCCTCTGGTCCCTTCGAGGAGGAGTCAGAGGCGGCAGGGGAGGTAGAGGGTGCCGGCTCACGCCCAGGGCTGGGGTACGAGGGGGGGCGGATGACTACGGCCTTGTTGACCTGCATGACTGGCCGCTGGATGGGAGTAGGGAAGGGGCTTGTGGTGGGGGGGCGCATGTGCATGACAATGTTGCCTTGTGGAGGGGGGACCTGAGAAATAAGAAGTCAGGGTTAGCTGACAGCAATTTGACCTTTTGTAGAATTGTAGAATTTCCATGCCTTCTTCCTCGTAATGGGTTATTGCATGCAGTTGACAAAAGTACACGTCATACATTTTAATATCTGACAGAGCCAAGAGAATCAGGGTGAGGTTCTATAAGCTGCACTCTGAAGGGATAGGAGTTGAAAATCAGGAAGGGCTCCTAAAAGGACCTGTGGCTCCCCAGGTCAGGGATCTGGGCAAGTATCTGGAATGTCATGAGTTTGATTCCAGTAGCCAGCTGACTAGTTATATCACTGTTGAACCTTTCAGCAGGGCCCTTAACCAAAACTACTCCAGGGGTGTCATCTCTTTACTTTCGGAACCACAGCTTTACTCAGAGGTCCGCATATTCTAAGGGGTGGGACTGAGACAAAAAGTAGGCAAGCAAGAAATTGGCCTGAGTGTAACATACCTGTTGAGTGTAGTGTCCTGGCAGAGGGCCCACAGCCGCTGGACCTCCAGGACCAGAGGGCTTTCCACTGGGGCTGACAGAACCGGGCCTGGATGGAGTGAGGATTTTCATTTAATGACCATTAACCCTGAGGAGTCTGAGGCCTCTCAGCCCCTGTCGGGGTAGTCAGACATGCCTTGACATTTTAAAATATTTCACCTAAACATTTATCCCGAAGTGTTACATTTGCTTTTATTCAGCGCAAACTCAGCACCAATAATCCGAAACCACTTAGAATTTTATCATTTTATTTTAAACATGTACTTTCAAAAACCTATTTCAGACATGCTGAGAAATTGTAAAGATCATATTATAACCATTTCTAGCCAAGGCTTTTGAGCTCTGAAGCTCATAGATACAGGGGTTGGCTACACATAGGTGAATGAGACATTCTGAAATTTTATGTGGTTTGATTACTAAAGTGTTAGAACATTGGAGTGAACCTTTCTGAAAGTCTGTGCCCTATACAATGAATATTGATGAAATAGGTGTTCCAACTCCTGTAGTAGTTTGCATACTGTCAATGGCCCATCAGTCTGCAATGTAACGCTTCAGTCAGCCTCGTATTTGCTGCGATAGCATCAAGCATATGAACAGTAGCTAAATGCATATAGACAGTAAATATATTTAGAGAATGAGACACTAACAGTAATTATACAATAAAATACTTAAAAATAAATATTTAATTATATTAATATCATTAATAATAAACATGAATATACTTAATTATAATATTGTCGTGCTCAGGGGGGACACAAAAGAGATGAAGGCGCAGACGTCAGGGTACCAGGGAATACGGGGTTTAATTACAGGTAAGGCAGGCAAAATGAAGATGGACAATACAATGACCAGACTGGGGAAACAAACTGAAACGTGGACTACAAACAGAGGACTAATGACTACAACCAGAAACAGCTGGTCACACGGGGATTCCACACGGGGTTAACGAGGGGGCGTGGCACACGGAAGGAGCGGACGAACGGAGCAGGACACATTGTTTGGATACATTTATTTTCTTACTTTACAAATTACTGTTTTGATAAATGTGCTTAGATGGGTTTAGTACAGTATATGTTCTTGTTTTATCCGGTTCATTTTGGGTTTAAATGTTTAATAAATAAATAAATAAATAAAAATTTTAAATACTCGGTGTACTTTCTTGGGGCCGGGAACCAATTCATTGGTTTTCCTTTATTTCTTATGGGGAACATTCAATCAGAATTCAACTCTTTAGGATTCAAACCAGAGTTCTGAATGGATTAAGTTCAACTTCTGAGGTACCACTGTATTTCTTTACCCAATACCAACTGTCGGATTATCATGTTATCATCATGCGAATAGCGTGATTTGTAAGTGGGCAGGCGATCAGAGCTGCTTCAAGACGTAGACGCTTAAGTCATTCTTTCCATTCGTATCAGGAAGCTGTAAAAATATATTTAGTTTCTACCTATAGATATTTGAAAAGTGGACAGTCCAAAGTTTCTGAGGGTGTTTTTTTAAATGTGTATATAATAAAAACTCAGTTATTAAAACAGTTTGGCGAAATTTCTGTACGGAGTAATAAAAAGGGCACCTGCCCTCAGGACTGCATGCGTTGGGGCCTCACCTGTAAGACCCCCCCGGCATGCCCTGCGAATGGTTCGGCTTCTCTGCAAACTGGAAGCCTTTCATCTCCATCTGGGGGGTCTGGGGAGCAGATGGGCAAAGGAGGAGATCAGTTACATGCACCTTCCCACCATCATCAACAACATATTTAGCTTATGGAACTAAACTAAGGTAGAGGTGCCTTTAACCCGGGGTTGGGGGTCAAGTGGGTCACAAAGAGGCAGAAAATGAAGGGGCAGGTGAGTTCACCTCTCTACTCCCCGTCATAACGGGAGGCTGCGAGCCAGGGGGCAGAATTCTCCGGGGGGCACCCACGGGCAGGTTCTGGATGGACTGGGGCAGGATGAGGTGCTGCTGCGCAGAGCCATATCGCAGCTGTGAGCCAGGAAGGGGCATGGTCACCTGGGAGAGGGCATGAGATGGGCAGAGAATCAGCAAGAATCATCAGGATTGGAGAATGGAGGGCGCCAGAGTCTACTGATGAATAGGACTGTTTAATAGCAAATCGAAGACAATTTACAGATTAGTGCCGGGCCATGAAGCAGTGCCAGCAGAATGCTATCCACTGGCTAGTCCACAGCCAGTGGTGAAGTGAAAATCACAGTAGCCAGAGGACTAGATTTAAAACGCAAGTAAAACCAGTTACCTGGATGAACTGGCTGTCCAAGAGCTGAGATGTGCCGATGCCTGGGCCCTGGTTCATCGGCCCGTCATAGACCAGGGGTTGGCTACCGTTCATTGGCTGGTAGTGGGAGCCCGACTGCGGCTTGACCATCTCTGAAGGCTGCATGCCTGGAAAAGCAGAGTAAGGCCCCTTCAGGGGGGCTCCGCCCGATAGCACCATGGGGCTGGGCTGAGACAGGTTGGGGTGCATGTAGACCTGGGACCTGTAGGGTTTACAATGGGCACAGAGAGAAGCACAGTTAAAAATTCCATATATCTCTATGATTATAGCAATTTAAAGATCTTGTACAAACATAAGCCTGAAACTTTCAGGTTCTCAAATGCCCCCCCCTCTCCCCGGGCTGACTGTACTGGCACCTACCTGAACGGCTGGATGGAGCTGAACATCTCCTGGGACTGGGAGACAGGCAGGCCCCCACGGAGCCCCATCTGGGCCTGGGCCTGGAGGGACGTGTGGAGGGAGATGGGGATCTGCTGGGCAGCAGCGGCCTGCAGGGAGGAAGGAAACGACCCCTTTAGATCCAAGCGGGAACGAGAGATGTCTCCGAGAAGCCCGTCTCCGCCTTAACGTCAGGGTCTACGTGACACCGGCAGGCACGCCCGCGTTTCACCCTCGGCCCACCTGCTGGTAGCTCTGCTGCTGCGTCATGGGCGGCACCAGGCGAGGCTGGCTGGGAAACACGTGTCCATCCAGATACAAGGGGGGAATATGGCTTCCTGCATCAGCAGAGAATTAACAGATCAGTCCTGCAAAGTCACATGTGCTGGGACCGACGTAGTTTCTATCACCACGCGCATGCATCACCTTGCATGGAGACGGATGGCGCCACTGATGCCACGGGCATGGGGGGCATGGAGACACCCCCGAAGGAGCTGTAGCTGACCCCGCTGGAGGAGCCGGCACTGCAGGCCGGCTGGCCCCCAGAGCCCGCCCCCACTGGGGAGCCCTGCTCCGGCAGAGACTGGGAGTTCTCCCAGGCCTTGCGTGCAGACTCCATCTGCAGGACAGGAGGGCAGGGCAGAGCAGACCAAGTGAGCATATTCCTCAGACTGATCAGGTAACTAAGCGGTCATCCCGTAGGTTTGTAAAAAAAAATTGCAATGTTGATTGTGCATACCACACTGTACACACACCTAGCTTGTGACTAACAATCTGGCTACCTTGAGTGTGAGGTCCGCGCTGGGGAAGGAGATGGGGTTGAGACCAATGCCTTGCTGAAGATGCTCCCTGCGGAGCATGGGTACAGCCTGAGTGAGGGCAGCCTGGTGAGAAGATGAACCATCAGTACTGGAGCAAGGACCCCCTACAGAACAAGCTATATGCATCTTCAAATCATGTTTCTTCTTTCAAAAACACTGTTATAAATACAAAGTTAACACCTTGTCCCACATGATGACCACCGCCCACCCAATCACTCACATTGCTGGCCAGGGCGTCCTGAAGCTTAGAAGCTGGGCTGGAAGCAGGCACCGTGGCAGCACCAGGGGGCATGCTGAAGTCGGCGTCCTTGGCGCTGACACCAAATTCTATGGGTGGCACGGGGATGACGCCATCCACATGGAGGTCCACACCATTCACAGGGGCCACGGGCCCCTCCAGGCCCTCGGAGCCTTTGCGGTGCTTGAGCGAGCGCTCGTTGCCTATTGGACCTGGCTTGTGCTCCTTGCTCTGCTCTGGTCCGGCGTCCGAATCCTGGGTCAAGTGGGTCACAAAGAAGCAGGAGGTGAAGGGGCAGCCTGGGGAGAGCTGATTGGCCCTTTACGTCACAACCCAATGCAAAGAGGCTACAGACTGTAGAAAAGAATTTGATGTGACCGAGATGTTTCCCCATAAGTGGTTCAGGGTGCGTGATCTTAGGGAACATACTGGCAAGTGCGTATCAGAAACAGAAGACAGTCCTGACCACTACCTTATAGACATGGAATTTCTGTACAACTATGAAGACATTTCTATACACGATTAAGATTTAGTCAGAGAAATTTTCCACAAAAACACAGGCCTGCACATCACCCTGCAAGGCAACAAGAAGATCAGGCATGAACCAAGACCTGACCTCACCCAAGACAAGGCGCTCAAACCCTCTCTGCCTCAAAAGTAAGCTGTAACCACCCACTGAAAAGCTCAGAAGCCTTCATCACTCAGAGGGGGCCTTTAAAGTGGGCCAGGATTGGCATGGGGGATTTGTTCTTAAATTTAGGGGCACACATGGGTTGTTTGATTTTGACTGCACCTTCTGTCCCATCTGATTGGGCGGCAGGTCGTTGGGCCTGTTGGGTTTTGGGATCTGGAGGGGGGGGGACGCAATGATGATTTCCACTGACTTGACGGTGCCATATGGGGAATTTCTCTGTGAGGAGTTGGCAGAGGAACCCTGAGACTCAGCACTCAGGTCAATGCCACTGTCAGTCTGTCTCCCCTTAAACACCTGGGAATATAGACAACACAAAGTGTGTTTGAGACTCCAATTAAATGATCAAATATGGGGAAAATTTGGTTTGAAGGCTACTTTCCATTCATGTCGAGTTGGAATTCAATGCTGCATGTTTTATCCAATCTCATGCTGCTTAAAAATTTTGCCTTTTAAAATTTAGTCTACAGGTTGGGGTTTAATTATGCTGAGTCTCAGGCATCTTCCTTCAGAGTAGGCACCATCCAGCCAGGGGCAACATAGGTCCAGGGGGTGAAAACAGCAGTTAGCAGAAAGCTAACACTTGCAAAGAGGGGACGGGGAACTTCCTAGATGATCACACTGAGCTTTGTCCAGAGCAGGCACTCTATCAGGGTCCCAGGGTCAGTGAGACGAGATGACGAATCCAAGGATGGTTGAATGAAACAGTGGCTGCCGTAGGAGGGCGCAGATGAAGTGACGAACGGTGCTGACAGGACACGCTCCTTAACCCAGGGTGGAAACTGGTGCAAACCAGGACTGCGTACCTCAGAGTTGGTCTCGCCACTAGGGTAGGAGACCGGCTTGGTCCAGGCATCGCCACCTGATGGCTGAACAGTTAGAGCTGTGGGGGGGAAAAAAAACAGCCATACAGCAAAATGGGCCAAATCTTTGAAAACCACAACTGTGAAGCAGATGGACCTTTGTGTTACAGTGACCACTTGCAGCTTGAGGTAGTCAGTCAATAGTAGGTCTTATATTTGCTGCCTTTTAAGAGACGATACGACTAAAGCTCCATCGCTACGACACCCACTCACCTGAGCTGCTTGTCTCCCAGATGTCGGTGCCCAGGTTGCTGGCTGAAAGCACCTCCTCGGACTGCTCCATAGACAGACTCCCCTGTTTCTTCGCAAAGCGTGGGGGCATCTTTGATGTGATTGTTCTGCTCTTCACTGGCACCTACCAACGCGTTAATGCAGGACAATTAACATGTAGCCTTAATGTCAAGGCGAAATCTCAAGTTTCGTACAAATGCACCAACAACCTCAAACTAAAGTCAACCCCTCCCCTCCTCCCCCACCACCCTGTATTTCTCACCGGTGACCCCTGCTCTTTTTTTCTCCGCTCATCTTCCATTGGACGACGTTGCTTCTTTGACAGTGCCTCAGAGAAACCCTCTGGACCGGGCACTGCCCCTGCAGTGTCACCTTCTGCTGGCGCAGCACAGGAATGGATGAAGACCCAGCAAGGCCATAATTGCTAATCTGACTATTGAATATTACCAGCTTACGAACGCAAGATTTAAGCACCAAGTGCTTAAAATATTCAACTGCTATCATAATGTGTCATTTTAAAGCAAGCCAGCCTCATGTTCTTCCATGGATGGAACTGGCACAACATGGCAGACAGAGAATTCACACGCAGTGTTCCTGTGGCTGGGGTCCATCTGTCTGCTGGCTAGGCAGTGCCGCACTTACGTGGGTAACTGTTCAGCTCGTATGGAGACACTGGCTCTACTTTATCTCCTTTCAGCACCCCAGCTTTAAGGTCCTTCTCCATCTTCTTCCCAGCAGAATCACAGAGGATCCCCTGGGGCACGTCATTGGGCTGCTCCACACAGTAGATTGACCCTGAGGTCTCCTCAGAGGTTCTGCTCAAATAGATAACAGATTTTAATAGCATCCTTGTTGGTCATACTCATCTTTAGTGGAAGTAGATTAACTATACTTTAAGATCTCCACTACATCCAGACTGAGACCTAAATTATTGAGAAACAGCTACCTAGGCTAGTCAAATACCTCTTGCTGTTGGGAGACATTCCATTTTGCCAAGCATCGCTCCTGCTGGATGAGGTTGATACAGCCATGACATCAGATGACCGGGACATTTTTCCACTCTCCATGACAACTGGATCCCCTTTGCGGTTCTGTCGGTCCACCAGGGGGCGCTGGCTTGAGAAGCTCCTCTTGGAAAGCTCCCTCTTTTCTCCAGAGCCCAGGTCACTGGGTAGCGAATCCGAGGCCACATCGCCCTGCAAAGACACCCCACCCTTCTCTCGGCGGTCGATGAAGTCACTGTTTTCAGAGCTAGACTCCCAATCCTCAGTCTGGTCCTGGAGGCCTCCATGGTCTCGGCCCCGTCCCCCAACATGGTGGCCAGACCCTGGGTCCTCTCCAGTTTTTGGGCGGCTGGGCCAGGTGCTACCAAACTCCCCATTGACATGCTCCTCACTGTTCCACTGGCAGCCAAGCTCCTTCTCCTGCCGTAAGCGGCGGAAGCGTGGCGGTTTGTCTTGTCGGGGAGGCCGACGTCGCCTCAGAGGTCGGTTATCCGGATTATCGGCCTCCACATAATAGTCTCCCTCACCTCCCCGGTCCTCAGTTCTGTTCTCTGTAAAGGGACTGCCATGCTTCTGAGTGTATTTGGAAGGCTCTCTATCCAGTGGTCTTCTGGGATAGGTCTCAGTGCCAAAACCATAACCGTTTTCTTGCAAGGGGCTAACGGCAAACTGGCCTCCTCTTCCTCTCCAGGTGGTAACCTCTCGAGAGCTGAAGCCTCGGCCATACCCAGCGTTCGTGAGCCGTGGCGGGAGGGCACGTCCAAAGCTGCGGGTACTTTTGGCCTTGTCACGGGACTCGCCACTGCCAGCCTGGTCATCAGTGTACACCTTGTTGGACCTCCAGGAATCCTTGTCGACAACCTTCCTGACACCGCTGGGCTCAGAGTATCCCACCTCCCCGTTCTCAGTCCCCTTCTGGCGCGGGCGCTTGGGGAGCTCCTCATACTCCGAAGCCTCGCTCAAGGTCTCACTCACGTTCCGTCTCCGTGGCTTCCCCCTTTGTATGTCGTCAGCCTTGACAAATTCCCGTGGGCCACCGCCACCACCCCGGCCGATCCTCTGGCCATTGCTGTTGACGCCGTAGCCTCCTCTGGAGATATTCCCTCCCCGTCCTCCACGGGCCCCACCCCGGGAACTGAACTCCCTGAAGCCTCGCCCACGCCCACGACTCACTCCCCTCACCCCAGCAAATGCCTGTTCCTCGTCGATGAAGATCCAGTTGTTGCGCCGAGGAGCTGTGGGATCCCTGGAGTCCTGGCTCTCCCTGACCTGGTTCTTCCCATTGTCCCAGCTACCTTCTTCCTCAGTGGAGCTGTTTGCCTTCTCAGGTTTGGAAGTAGTGGGAGATTTCTCTTCTGGTGTGGGTACGGGAGGGGCAGGGGGGTATCTGTTTCCAAAAGGTTGGCAGGAGTCCTTTTTCAGGTCATACACATTGGTAAGGACCTCCTTCTCCAGCCGGTAAGGAACAGGCTTCTCCTCTGGCTCTGGTTTAGGCTTTTCATTCTCCTTGTCATCTACTTTGAGGGCCTTCAGCACTGGTTTCTTGATGGGCCCAGTCCTCCGGGTCAGGATCCTCCCACTGGCCTCAGACGCCTGGCTGCCTTTGCTGGATCCCGGCTCGGACCATTGTGACTGAATGCTTCCTTCCTTCTTTGGACTCTCACTCCTCCAGAGGTCAGCCTCGAAAGTCTTGTCCTTCCCAGAGCAAATGAAGTCTTCATCCCGTGACCCCATGCTATCCTTGTGGTGCCTGTTGTAACCGACCTCTTTGGCATCTGGTTTTGGGCAGTCTGACTCCCCGGACCGGGGCCACTTCTGGGCAGCTGGAGGCATGGCTTCCTCATGAGACACCTTCCTTGGGGAGGATCCAAGAGGCACGTCCCCCCACCGACTCTGACGATGGCCAAGATGGGAAGGCTCCTCCAGAACATCACTATACTCCTTTCCTCTATCATTGTTCACATCCTCCTGGGAACCCTCTCTCTCACTCCTGTATACCAAACAAATAAAATTCAAATTAATTTTTCCATTGCAGATTACAAATGCAATCAACAAAAAAACAGTTCTGAACAAAGGAATTTTCTAAGCTACTGTTGGAATCTCGTCATACTAGAATCCATTCTCTACAACAGGTATGTCAAACTCAGGCCCGCGGGCCAATTTTGGCCCGCACTACAATTATATTTGGCCCGCGAGATGATTTCAAATATGTATTACATCTGGCCCGCCGGCCCGTTATAC
>JABFEB020000113.1:4497812-4510210 GCA_019775895.2 Stomatorhinus ivindoensis
CGTCCCGCAATTGCGGCAGCATTTTTCTACGAGTGCCGGAACTGTCTGTTTTGATTGCCGAAAATGCCGCGGCATTGGCGATACTCGGGGCTCGAAGTGTCGGCATTTTATGTGGCCGTTTTTAATTTTTTATTATTTAATTATATTATTATTTCACCAGTATTATACCAGTCTTTCTTGTCAGTTTTAACAATTTACGCACTACGTATTAAACTTTATTAAAGGGACACCACGGAGAAAACTCTCCTCTATCGCTTAGTTTAGCTTAGCAGCGGGCTTACTGCTCCGCATCGGGAACTCCGTCCGACCTAAAAAAACAGCTTCTCTCCTATTGGCCGCGCCCAGATGTCGTCACGTTATGTCGTCATAATTAAATAAATTAATAATAAAAATGTGTCTGGCCTTCGACAATGTTCTTTTTTTTTTATTTTGGCCCTCTGTGAATTTGAGTTTGACACCCCTGCTCTACAATATCCGATTTAACTCAGCCACAATCACATACCACCACAAGTCTGCACAACAGACCTGCTCTCAGGACAGCTCATGTCTTTGCCCTCGTGCTGCCTCTGGTAGGGGGGAGTGAAGCTGCGAGGAGGGGCGGGAGGGTAACTGTCCTGGCGCCAGATGGGGTAGGGTTCGGCAGTTTGTGCTCGCCTCTCCTGGAGCATGCTGGGACGGCAACCCTCATCTGAGGTAGATCCTGGGCTGTTCAGATGGTCCTGCTGGATGATGGGCTTCATCATCCCTGTGGAAGGAGGAGACGGATGTTTCCAAATAATTTATGGCACTTTTCCAGTGGCAAACAGGAACCATGCTATACCCAATCTGGCTCGGTAAAGGCATTGCCGGGTTTGAAAAAGTGACAATGATGTAAAACCAAGAAGATGCTTGTTTACTGTTCATACGACTTACGATAGGATAATTTCTGTTAGCACATCTGTGACAATCACTGTTTTATGTTAGGATCAAATGCTAGTGGAATTAACGTTAGCCTGCTAAATCTGCATTAAGAATACATTCTGTGCAGCCATTCTATAGCACTTTTTCCAAGTAAATTTCCATTAGAAATTTTAAAGTTCTGAGTTATCGGGAAGGCATGAATACATTGCGATGAGCGATACTACTAATCCATGCACATTGACGCAGATCATGGGTTCTTTTTCATCTCCCAGCATTTTGACCAATCAGATGGTGGTGACGCAACCAGCACAGTTAAGTCACACAGCACTGCTAGTAGATAGGGCCATGTCAGCACAGGTACAATTGAAAACAGCCTCGCTGCAGTTCAGCTAGGATACGGCCCAGTTCTTGGTGGCAGTGGAAAGGCATCATTAGTTACCCATTGGTAGTAGACAACCTTATGCGACTCACACAGGTGAAGTACTTTTCATTGAACCCAAAAGGGAACTAGATTTTGTACTGGCTAATATAACACTGGCCCAGTTTACCTGAAGTGTGAACTGCGGTGGGGTAGAAGTCCACTGGGGAGCCTGCCTGTGCCATGCGAGGATCCACATAGGGGGGCATCATCATCCAGCGCGGGTCAAAACCCAGCATGTGTGGAGGGTAGAAACCACGCTGGTGGTGGGTGCTGCCTGACTGGGCCAGGGGGGCTGATGGCTGCTGCCAGTGCTGCATTTTATACACCTGCTCCTGGATAGATGGAGGAAAAGTGCAAAACATGCAACATGAGCTGGGCAGAGTATCACAACCAGGAGACCTTTAACAACCACAGATTACACCAGGAGGTAAGAAATGGGGGAGGCACAAGTGCTCACCAAGAGAAAACAGTGGGTCATACAGCACATCAGTAACATATACGTGAACAAACGAGCTCTAATGAACTAAACAGAATGCGACAGAGCCTGTGCTCACCTGCTGCTTCTGAAAGCGAGGGGGGAGAGACTTCTGGAATTTGCCATAGTCAGGGAGGGGAGAGGCAGGGTCAGTCCTATCATCGTCGCTGCGGTAACCAGAGCCAGGCCCTTCATCCTCCCGATACTCCTGGGTGGGGCACAGCTCCAGAGGCACCTCCGACAGTTCTGGTTAAAAAGTACAAGTAATTCATTTGAAACCCAATGGGTCGGTCGACTAAGCTTGTAATTCCTGAAGAATTTAGTCCATGGACAAAACCGTCACAGTGCCAAAGAACACTAGGTCATGTTTTGCGGCTTTCACTTTCGAATTTCACAATGGCGAGCATGAAATGACCCTGACAATTTCGAGACTGTCGGGCAAAGAGAGGTCAGGTTGACAATGTAATTTGTTGGGAATCCCCAATAAGGACTTAAGGGGATAGTTTTGAAATTAGATCAGGTAAGCTATTGATCCCAGGAGGAAATTCTCGTGCATTGAGCAGCAAGGAATGTTGAGCACAGAAACATATGTACAGACTTACTTGGAACAACAGTTCCAAGATACACTGCAGTAGACACTGAATAAAAAAATTAAAAAAAACACAAAACCAGAACAATTCAACAAGCACCACAAGCATGTCCTAAAGGGAGAGGCAGTCCTGCTCTCGGGAAATGGCCTTGTTTACCTTTAGCTCCATACTGCCAGTTCTCCTGGCGCATCCGGGGTGAGTCCTTGGCAGGAGAGAGCGGCGGCTCCCTGCCATCCGCCTCCCTGGCGGTTCCCTCTGGCCTGGATGCCCGCTCGGTTTTGCCGAACTTCTCATCCAGCCGCTTGAGTTTCTCGGCGCAGGCAGCCAGGCGCTCCTCGCGGGCGCGCCGCTCCTCTTCCTCGCGACGCCTGCGGGCACGCTCCACTGCCTCCGACAGCTCAGTGGAGGCAAACTTCCCCCAGGGAGCTGTCCGTGGCGCCTCGTCCTTCTCCTCGAGCGACTCCCCCCGGTGGATGGTGCTCGGAGCGGCAACCTTCTGCTGGTTCTGAACACAGCAAAGCGCTGCATGAGAAGTGGACCTGATTCCACAATGCAAACAGTCCAATACAAATGAATCAGGTGCATTCTGTCCTGGAGACTGGCAGCAGTCATATTCTGGTGTACCTGCACGTCCGCAGGGGCAAACCGGCCTGCAGGCTTCGTGGAGGTGTGGGACTCCATATAACGGTGATATCCCTCTTCCTCTAGCCCATCCTGGGTGTAGGTCCCTTCGACCGAACTATGAGAGGACTGGCGGTCTCGGCAAAGCTCCCACTCTCCCCTGTCGGGCCACAGACCGTCAGACACGATTGGTCAAACCCTTCAGATCAGCCTGTCACTTGTGACCGCCGATCTCTCCAAGTAGGCTACAGTATTGAGTGTCATTTAAATGAACAGCAAACAAGCTTTAACATCCCACCTCCAGCAAATCCTAACAAATTAGGCACTGACTCTAGCACATGTAAAATTAAATTAGTCAACTACACTAGCAGAAATAACAAAAACATCCCCCAGGACATCGGCATCCAAGCAAGCCATTTGTTTGCTGGGCCAGTAGAACGAAAGATCTGGAACACACCACTTTTTAGTCTTCTCACTACAAGAATGGTCCTCCTCATCATCGCTGAACTTCAATTTCTCACTGTAATCCACTTCCTCATGAAGACCTAAGAGGGAAGGGGCACATATAGCCATATGGAGCGAGACACGTTCCACAGAATCAGAATGCTTTCTGCACTCCCAGGGAAAACATAAGACCATTCAAGAATCTGTCTCATTTCTCTGTTCATTCCAATCATGTGAAAAGGACACCTTCGTGTGCTGAAATGAAGTTTCACTGTGCTGCATTTAATTACGAAGAAAAGCAATCGCCCAATACTGTAACATAGGAAAGGGAGGGGAGTGATCACTCTATTCAACCCAAAAAAAAAACGTGCAGTCACCTGCCCAGCCGTCTTCACACTCATTATCCAGGTCATCCAGGTCTTTCAGGTCCTCCGGGTTGATGATGGCAGGGCGGGGGGCTCGATCCCCAGGGCGGTGGACAGGGCGAGATGAGGGTCGAGCGGGGGCACGGATAAAACGATTCTCCCTCCTTACCTCTCCACTGCAGGGTTGAAGTTGGTTAAATTAAGTCAAGGGTTACCATAACCAGAGCTAATATTCAAAAGCTTAAACGACCATACATGAGCCAGACTACCAAACACAGTTATATCTACAGAGTATCATAGAGCCCTAACACACACTGCAACAATGCAGCCGCAGTCGGCCCTTCAATCATACTCCAGCACAGCAACACAGTCTCAACCATTCAATCACATTCCAATCTTGCTGGAAAAATCAGTGCCAGCCCTCACCCAACGGGATCAGCAGCAGGGAAAGGTTGGCGAAAGGTAGGCCGGGCTTCGAAACGGGCCGGGGCGACCGTGGGGGTGGATCCATGCTCCGCGGAGACAGAAGGGTCACGGGGCTCTTTGGGACACATCTAAAAGAAGCACATGGGTTACAGCAAGCAGAGCCCAACTCTACATCAGGGCAGTTGGCAGACAGGTGTAGAGTGGGAGGACAAGTATATAAAGATCACCCACAGCGTTGGGCCAAATAGAGGCTGTGTTATGTTTGAAAAGGTGACAGGAAAAAAGCAACCAAGCATGATCACACGTTTAAAAAAAAAAAAAAAAGAACCTACATATCAGATTTTAATATAGAGCTTTTCATAACTTCACTTGTCATAACATGCATTTCTGAGATCATGGGCCGATGGTCTATCTCACGTCCATGCACGAATCTCATGTTTCCCAACAATAACGATCCAGAAACATAAACCCTTTTGTTGTAATTAATGTCAGGAATTGGATCTATGACTCAAGGAGGCTGACTGGGTGGCAGAACATCAGCACCCTTTCCCTACAGCCTGGGCTCTGGGGCACTCACAAAGGCAGGAAGCATGTCATGGTAGGTGGTGCTGGAGTGGTGCTGGTACTGGGAGCCGGAGGGCACGGCCCTGCGAAGGGGCTGCGCTGGGCGAAGGGAGAGGTCCTTTGGATCGGAGACTGGAGTCGGGACCGCGGGGGCAGCAGGGGTGGACGAGGCGATGGAGGCATTTGAGGAGGCAGGTGGAGCAGGGGGAGGAATCGTGGCGGGATCGGCTGCCACGCCGCTCTTGGCCTCAGGTTCAGCGGCGACGGCAGCTGGCGAGGTCGTGGGGTGCAGATTCCTCCCACCACCCTCCCTCCAACTCGTCACATCTGGGAGAATGAGGGAAAAAAATTCAAAATACCACAACAAAACAAGATGATTGACAACAAGCCATCAGAACACATGCACCGCAACAAAAAACTGCAGAAATTATACCACTTCAGCAAAGCGATAATGAATGTTCCACTTCAACATAAATACAAGAAACACTGCAACCAGGGCACTGAGAATGAATCTACATGATTAATACAGATGCAGGTTCCCCTGTGCTGCAGGCAGGAAATTAAATGCCGGGACCATCAGCCACCCTTCTGGCAGTGCCACGCCAGGGGCCCGCCAGCCAATGGGAAGCAGTCTTACTCTGTGGGCGGAGGCTTGGTCCTGGCCCATACGACAGATCGAAGGCGCTTTTTTCCTTGCCGGCCTTGTCCTGTTCCCCAGCTGCCTTCAACGTTGGAAATTCCTCGTGAGAGAAGGGCTGCAGTCGGTTTAAGACCCTTGAACCTGTGTCATGGAAATGACGGCGACACAGAGGCAACTGTAAAAATGGAAAGTCACTGGGCAAGCGTTACTTAGGCCGGCATACAAAACTGACAGACAAAAAAAAGATTTGCCGTCACTGGAGCCTTAAATTTCTGTCTGACATGACAGACGAACACCTCACCCAATGAGCATTTCATCACCAACAAGTGTCAATGCGGACTCACCATCCTGTTCTACTGCCTTTCCATTGAGCTGTGCCCATTGCTTTGGTCCCCCTGTATTTGTATTCTATAAAACCAAAAAAAAGCTCACCGTCACGGTCAGTGCCTGTCTGCTGTCCACTACAGCATCACACATACAGCACACAATCAAAAAGCCTAATGGCGCTTTTCCACTGACATACAAGAACAGAGCCATACTGCTATGAGACTAGTTACAGTGGATTTCTGGCTCACAGTTTCCCACTTCAGAAGTACGCCACGATAAAGGTGTTTCTGGTTTGGAGAGCAACAGCAACATAAACCTGAAAAGATGCTTATTTACTGTTCTATAATTATTTAATTGGGGTATTGGAAATTTTCAAGTTCTGAGTTGCCAGGAATTGCCAGGACACTACAGCACATAACACAGAACATGCCCATTTGTCCTTCAGATAATCCACACACATCGATGCAGATCATCGGTATCCATGGGAGTACGGCTTGGTTCTTGGCGGCAGTGGATGAGTGCCATAAAATGACGAGAAATGATGCAACAGTCATCTCTGCTTCAGCAGCTAACAGAAAGGCACCAAAATGCTGACGTATTCACCACCACACCGCGAACAGCTTCAGCATCAAAGCACACAAGGGACTTCCCACTAAAATGCACCTCTGCCCTGAGACACAGACATGCCAGCCACTGACATACATGCTATTCATGGGTTTAGGCCCTAGGTCGCTAAAGGAGACCTGGCAGGAGTGCCTAACAGCTCCATGACCATCCAACGTCAACCAGATACCCACCTCCTGGCTGACCACCAGCGTTGGCTTCTGAAGACTGGAGACAGATTTCTGCAAAACCAGCGGCGGCTGCGACGCCAGCAGCTGTGCTGTTGACGCAGTAGAACTGTCGGGGACACATACACACAATTCTATCAAAGTCCTCAAAGGTGCCAAGAGAGCACCAAAATAAATACCAAATGCAACCCAGAACATCCTGGTCGGAAAGAAACTGGTGCAGCTGAACTCCTCTCGAGGGAAGGAAGTCAGTTTACATCAAGTCTCTGCATTTCAATTGGTAACGTTTTCCCCGCCAGCCAAAGGATTACACAATGGGAAGCTTTCCCATCCCATGGCACCTGGACACCACCTTACCCAGACTGACACAAAACATCATATATGGCATGCTGCGCAGCTGAAAGGACTGCTTATTTACCATGGAAGAGGAGTTAATCAGCTCTCTCCATTTTAACTCCCACTCCCGCCCACATGAATCCACACAGAGCGTCTTGCAATCCTGCAGTTTCACTCCCACACACACCGCTGTGCACGTAGCCACAGCCCCACTAGGGCAACTCACGAGTGCTGCTAAACATTTAGCATTATTTAATTAGTGGCCAACTATTGTCCAACTGTTCAGTCTGGTGACAATCACATTTAAGGTTAACGCAGTATTATGTTATTTCTGTCATTCAGTCAATCGAGCGTCATCTGACGTGTCTCAAAGACAGTCAAACGTGACAGTACCTTTCAGAATCCCACTGAGTAGCAAACATGGCAGTACAGAGAACAGACTGGTGTAAAGCTAACTTCTAGCTGCACCGCAAAGCCCCCCAGTCACTCTACACCCCAGAGCCCCGGTCCCCCCAGCACCAGCTTCTCCACCCCCACCTCCCCACCTCTTTTGATCTGGCTGCTCCTGCTTGTTTGCCCATCCCGTTCCGTCTTTGGGCACGATAATCACGTTGGGATCGTTTCCTTTGTTCTCGGACTTCAAGCTCGGCAGGTGAGCTGGGGGGGGCATGCGCCGGGCTGGGACCACTTTACCAAGACTCTGCAGGCCATGTCGAGGAACAACTGGGGGAGGAGAGAGCTGCTGTTAAATACTTGGCTTAAAAGGATAGAGACCCCCCTGATCCCACCATCACCAGAAAAAAGATCACAAGAGACCATCATTAAACACTCATCTCCCGTTTTCATAAGACTATTGCATAGAATTACTAATACATAGGATGAGATATCATATATATATATAAAATGCATGCTGTCACTAAATAAAAATACAAAACAAATTGATTTTATAATAATGGAGTGGGCAGGTAAGGTCTTACCTGTAGATTTCTGAACTTCTATTGACTTCCCCTTGTACTTATCAAACAGGCTGAGAGTAGAGTACTTGCTTTTCCCATCCTTGGACTTGGTTATTTGCCCCAAACGATCGGACATTGCGATGTAATGTCATCGAGTATGGAAATTTTTCGTTGCACCTCTTCCTGTATGCCTTTTGTTCCTGGGGAGGGAGAAAAAAAATACTATCAAAAGATAAGCAAACTAACAGCATCATTTCAAAGGTATGCTTACATTACGACTGCCTGAAAAGGCGAAACACAATCAGATTCTCTCTGCAACAGATTAGCGTGAAGCTTTAAAGATTTTAAAAACTTATGAAATCTAAAGTCTAACACCAATCAAAACTGAAGAACCTTAATGTTCCGACAAGGAAGGTGTAAAATCCACACTGTTAAAATGCTCCACACCAGAAAAACAGAAACATCCAATGAAACCCTCGACCGTTGCTACCAACAGAACTGCAGACAAAAACAAGCTGAACAATGCAGCCACTTTGTTTTGAACAAGGTATTCTGCACCCCAGACCTCATGTTCACATTCTCTTTTTAGAAAGGTCTGCAAAAATAAACAGAGATATGGTAATACAATAAGGACACTACTTCTGTTTGGATGCATTTACATAACACAAACTGGATGTACTGACAAATTCCCAGAGAGGTGAACCTGTCAATTCACAGAGCTCTTTCAGTGGCTGAAGATGTCAGATTCTACTTACATAAAAAAACATCACAGCAAGGGCCCATTTTACCCTACAGTGCACAAACAGTGGCAGGTCTAGAGTCAGAAAGCATGACCATGCATGCCTGATTTTTCGACACAGGACCTTTGTGGTGTAGGGCACACAGCAGGAGCACTAAGAGGTAGCACCCCTAACAAAACAAAGGTCACACTGACAAGGATCATCGTAGATTAAACAACAAAACAGCCCACATGAAACAGCGACTCATGGAGGTTCCTTGTGCCGTCATGGTTCATGGAGGCAAGAGGCAAAAATGGGGGGGGGGGGGGTCCTTTATGTTGGAGGTGCTGTCAACCAGATGCCATGGAGCAACTCTTTGTAAAGATATGTTAACCCAGATCTTCCCAACAGAAGGACCACATCAGGGGCTAGGTCTCCTATACCAAGATAAACATCAAAAGGAAATCTGATCAATCCTAAATAAGCAAGTAGATGCAGCTTGATTTCAAGGGGAAAATATAAGAAAAAAAAGTGAATGGCAGGCCCCACTGAAGATATAACCTTAAAGGACTGTGGGCATTGTCACTGATGCCATCGGATAAAACATCCTTGCAAATAGCTTTGAAGATGCATACAAGAAACTTTGAATTATGTATATATATGCTTACAGACCTCAAATTAGACAATTATCAAAAACAACTGTCAATGAGCTGCATAAATGGACTACTTTGACGTGCACTCAGAAATGCATGTAAACAAGAAATGCACACACGTTATGCAATCGGTTTATCAAGTAAAAGTGCACGTGCACACAGCTTAGATAAGAAAATTTCATTAATAGCGACAGCATTAAATAAACAGGGTTTGAGTGGTCCGTTTGGTATGTCAACAGAACCGCGAGTTGTCAGAACACAGCCATCTGCCCGTCGCCACCATGGACCCATGAAGATGGGACGTGTAAAACATTTATTTTGCGAAATACACAAACCGCTAGACGTAAATGCCGCAACCGGGGGGGGGGGGGGGTCACCGCGGCCTTCATACCCGCTGGGGTCGACGCCCGGGCCTGCAAAGGGAGACATGCCGCTTTCCTAAACGCAAGAGACTAAGGCCTCTCTTAACGTCCCCCCCTCCACCACCGGGTGGTACGAACGACTGCGCCAACCGGAGGATACGTTCCGTCAGGTTCTGGGCTCAGGTTAAAAGGTACGGGACGCCTGGAACATCGTGGAGGGGGGGACACGCAGGGCCGGCTGAGCCTGATACAGATCGTAGGTTTCCATCGCTGTCTCCGCGGCGGCGATGATACACACCAACTATTATGTAACCCGATGCACCTAGTTATCTGCCATCCAAAACCTAAGGGCGTTTCGTTACTACATCGCCGAGGTCGACAGGTTACCCCGGCGAACTATGGGCTGTATAATATTTAAAAACGACGCAGTGGAGAAATACAAGGATTAATCTCAATCGGGGCCCGCTGCCATTGCTGCCCGGCGCAAGCGGCCGCAGCAGCCATGGTAGGGGACGGCTGGCATAGTTATTTTTAAAATGGCTGGGTTATTATTCTGCCCGGCTAAATCAGGCTAAGCGGTCTGACCGTCGGCTTTCACCTTTATCTGCGGCGGTGTGTCGCTGGCTGTCGGGCGAAAAGCTCGTAAAGCGGCGCGGTTGCACCACGGGCTAATCGGGATCCGAGGCCGGTCAGTCAGCATTAAACTGGTCTCTCTACGGGATGACAAGTCATTTATCAGGGGGAAATTACTGCGCCGCCGCCGCTTCGCGATGCCAGCTTTACCTGCCGGCCGCTTACTCAGCCGGTTAAGTCGGCTAGCTACTTTCTCGCGAGTAGCTCGCGACAACCAGTAAAGTGCTTTTTTCCCTCCTCCCCCCAGAAAAAATATAAAGAGTGGCCGACTAACCAGGGAGCCAGGTTTGCCACTTCAGGGACGAAATAGCCGCAAGCCCCAAGAACAGCAGACTTCACATCTGAACAGTGAACCCGTTTTATACACAAACCTTGAAGCGCGGAAGACGGGAAATAAAGGACAAGACGATTAAAAATGGCTGCTACCCAGAACAAAGCAACAAAAAACAAGGCAGAGGAGGCCCTATTAAACCTTCCCTTTCCTCTCACAGATGCAGAAATGCCAACCGAGAACTTACCGGTTTGACGCGCAAACGTTGTCTTATTTCAAATATACTTTGTTTTTCCCGACTGACAGGGTTACCTAGTAGGATGGATGGAGATTATTCCCCTGGCTCTTTTTCTATCTTATCCGTAATATTCAGCCTACATCTGTTGTTCTGAAGGGACCTGCCCGGCCTGAAAAATGTAAATCCTGTTACCCGACTGCGCGGTCGCCTTCTCATGTGCGGCACGAAACGAACAGCGACACCTAGTGTCCCCGCCGAGACGTTACGGTTATTCTGCGGACCAGCGCATTTCACCCTTCAAGCAAACGAATTATTTTTGCACAGAAGCGTATGTTTAATTAACTAATATTTAATAAATAAAAAAACTGATGCAGCTGTCTTGTCTCCTGTAAAATCTGCCTCAAGCTAATCATTTGGTGATAACAATACCGGCTATAATGAAGACGCATTATATTAATAATAAATTCCTTATAATGAGTACTGTAATTGAATTTAAACTTTTTCTCCTCTGACCCGTGGGGAAACGTAACTAACGCACGAACAACTGCGTCAAAAAGCCTTCCTCCATCTTGTTTGTCAACATAATAAGGATATTTTAAATGTAGTTTGCTGATGCTGGCAATTCACATTTATGTGTTTCAACCAAAGTTCAAGACTCTTAAGAATTATGCATATATATCACTAGACTGATTTATGAATATTTTATAATTTAAAAATATATATTAGTATTACCGCAGTTTTGCTTTGCTCACTCAGTAGAGTAGTTTAAACTTAATGACATTTTATAACCTTTCATATTTCATATTGGTTGTTTAATAATTTTTTTCTCACACACACACACTGCAGGCCATGGGTTTTGTTCCGTTGGACTGTCAGTTCATTGACAAATGACGCAGTAGCACTAAAACAACACATGTAGGCTATTACGGTTGTATTTGTTTATTTATTATTTCTTTATTTATTTAGTCGACCGGGCAGACGTTATATGGCTGCGGCAGCTGAGAAACCCGCAACGCGTCACATAACGACGTAGCTCAGAAATGTAATAAAAAATGTAAACCTTTCCGCTAAGATTCCGGGTTTGCTGGATAGCGGGGAAATGATGGGTGCTTTTAGGACACACATCACCGCCCACGCACTCCAAAAAGTGACGAAAAAGGTATTGACAAGTGAAAAGTTGCGGAAAGGTCACGCCAACACCAACTAAACTGACAATGAAAGATTAACCCTACATACTGTGTTGTGATTGTTAAAAAGACCTCTGTCTATAGCTCAAGTTGGCATGCACATCTACTTTAATTAGTTTGGTACAAAAACAGATCTCTGTCCTGTTTAATATGAACGTTAGGAATGTCTCGTTTTATTGGCCGTGCTCAGGCATCGAGGTGCCGTGCAGTAGGCCGCGTTCTTGTCTAGGGGGCGTGGTTGCGCCGCGAACGTCTGCAGGCCGCGGGCACGAGAACTACATGCAGGCACCAAAAAAGGGGATTATGCAATATAGCAATCAAACAAATTGCTAATTGTTTTTGTTGGTGTGAGCCAGTCACACATAGTTAACCTTAAAATTACTCATGCAACATAACACAAACAATAGAATAGAATAGAATAGAATAGAATAGAATATTTATTGTCATTGCACTCCTGGCACAACGAAATGTAATGCAAG